>CM052716.1:69113030-69128500 GCA_028551405.1 Uromys caudimaculatus | reverse complement strand
TCTATTCAATATAGTAATTGAAGTTCTAGCTAGAGCAATTAGACAACAAAAGGAGGTCAAAGGGATACAAATTGGTAAGGAAGAAATCAAATTATCACTATTTTATGTCTTAAAAATCCTCAATTAAGAGATAATGTCACAGGCCTGTTAGTCATCAGACCAAGTTAATGTTCTCTACTTAAGGCTACTTGTGTAAACTTCATTGGAAGGAAAAGTTGATGGTTCTCAGTCTGGAAAGTGTATTAAATACCATAATGTGGTGACTCTTCACTAACAACCACAGTATGATCCTGACTTAAGGATAACAACTTCTCATTTAATCCCAGGATCACTAAGCTAAAACTGCCGTCCCCGGTGACATTTTTGAAAGCTCTTAGAACGTGTGAGACAAGATGCAAAACATTGCCCCTTGGTCAGGTTTGTTCCTCTGGGGTTGTTTCAGTCATTGCAGTCCTAGAAAACTTACCCGAGCTTATTCCACATATAATTGAAGGGTTGAAGCCTCTTCTCGAATCTGCTTTTCATTCCGCTGTCATGAGGCATGTTTGCAAACAAGATTATTTGCAAATAAGAAAATTAGTGATATAGTTTTGGTTTCTACATCCTATGGGTGGAATTACAATTATCTTAAAGAGTTAGTCATTGATTTGAGAATTCTTTGTGAAAAAATTCTTAAACTGTAGACTCCATTATTTTTTCTAGAACATACTTGCCTTGTGTGGAAAAGTCTACTGCTAGAGGGAAATTTGTAATATATAATTTGTCTTTGGAACTTAAAATTATCTAAAACTTTTTAAGCCTATAGAACAATTATATAACAGGTAAATTTAAATTGCATAATATACTTTTAAACTGCCCTTTGTCTTTTCCAAGATACACCTCTGAAAGGGACTCTCCAGATCTTCCCTTCAAGCACATCTGTTCTTACAGCTTCTCTCTTTTACCCGGACAACACCTTATTTGCCAGCACAGCCCACTGTCAGACATTCTGTAGCTTAACCATTTGCGATGTCAGCTACACTCTATAACACCCAGTAATTGCCTTTTATTTGCCCAGAACACACATATCCACATGTTCTATTCTTCCCAGGGACTGGGGAGCAATCACAAAGTTTCTTTCAGCTTCTCATTCACTGGCTCAGTTGAGACCTTACATAACTCTTAAATACAATTTGTCTAATTATGTTTTCTGGCATACACGGCTGTGCATTTTGACTGCTTTCTTCTCTTGAAAGAAGACCTGGATTATACTTTGCTGGTGTGTGTGTGTGTGTGTGTGTGTGTGTGTGTGTGTGTGTGTGTGTGTGTGTGTGAAGGACAAGGGCTTGTAGGCCTTGCCATGCTGTGTCTCACTCTTCCATGTGGTTTGGGAAGAATAGCATTTCACCCTGAGTCCTTACTGCTATCTACAAAAACCTTGCTAAAGGTTTTAGAACATGGGAAAAGTACATAGGAACTCTGGGGTGAATTAATTACACTGTTGACTGACCTCAAACCCAGAAACTTTCTGGAGAAAAGGAGGGAGGAAGGGAGGGAGGGAGGGAGGGAGAGAGGGAGGGAGGGAGGGAGGGAGGGAGGGAGGGAGGGAGGGAGGGAGGGAGACAGAGAGACAGAGAGACAGAGAGAGAGACAGAGAGAGAAATCTTAGAAAATTTAATTTGGATGAAGACTAAAAGAAAATCAAGTTAAATGACTTTTAGATCAATGTCAGAAAGAGACAATGGTAAATAATAATTTCATAACATATGAAGTACATAGATGGATAATAGTTCTCTCTTCAACATGCTGACTGATAGTTGAGATTGATATCCGACAGGAAAGGGCTTCCCTGAGTGTTTATTAAGCCTCAGCCAAAACCAAGCCCCTACCTGGTTTCCCAACTAGTGCTTAAACAAGAAAGGAGATCTGACCTTGCCTAGTACATTTAGCTATATTTAATAAGCAAAGTCTGTTAAGGGCTGGATGAGCAGACAGCCATTTGTGAGGATGGATCTGTGGCCACAGAGGGAGCCCATGAGAAGAGGTGTGTTAAAAATGGTATCTTGCCTGTGCTATTTCCTAGTCGGGGTTCTTAAAAATAAGCAACCTTGGGTCTGAATTCACCAAGTCTGAGACCATGATATGAAAATTTCCAGTAGAGTTATTCAGCTTTTCCAGAGAAGCTGGTTTAATTCATTCAGAAATGTCCCTGGCATGAAAGAATATAAAGATAGAACTGCCATCCTCTTCTTGCTTTGAGCTGTCACTTCCAACAGTTCAGTAAAATTCTTCCCGAACTGTCTATTGGTCTGGTACCACCTATCCAAACTACAGGCACTGCAGACAAAAATGTCATCAATTGAAGAGCTGACACCAGACAATACTCTTTATTTGGAATTTTAAAATTACTGAGCTCTCAATGCACCCCAAATGCCATGTCAAGTGTTCATGGTGCTGTCTCACCGAGTCTTCTCTCTAGAGAACAAGCTGATGCGGTGAGATCTTCCTGAAGCCTCCATCCCCATCCTTCATCTGTAACAGTTAAGGGGAAATAGTTCTGTGTAATAAGCATAGCTGCATGAGTCCTCCTGAGGAAAAGGAACCAGGCCCAGAGAATAAAGGAAATGAGTAGATCCCGGAATCAATTGTCTATGACACACTCTGGGTATCATTATTTCTACTATGCCCACAGGGAAACAGTTAAATAACTTACCAAAGGCACACAGCATTTGTGTTCTTAACCACAATCATGCTTCCTTTTTAAGCTGAATTTTGGTACATGCCACTTTTCCCTGGGCAAGTTTCTCCCATTAGTCTTAACACACTGATAGAGAACATTCATTGACTCCCACCCCACAACTCACTATTAATTCAGAGAAGTGGAGTAGATATTTATTAAGCAAGTTTTATGCATCAGGTATCCTGGTAAGCCTTTTGGAGATATCACTTCTTCTCATTCTCTAAGATAATTATATCAAATGAATTGTTCTCAATGCTTTTAACACTAATTTATAAGCAAGGAAATCGAAAGGTAAGATAAACAATGAACTCCACAGAGTCAGTGTGTTGTGAAACCAAGGCTGACATTTTCTGAAGCCTTGGCTATTTTTGTAGTGTGTACTTGGGCGTATCTTTCTCCAGGGAATCTCTTTAGGTATCCAGGACATTCTGCAGAGCCTGATGCCTCAGATTTCTCAAGATTTCTGTGACTTCTCAAGGGATGATATCAGACATCTGCTCCAGTCCAGATGCTACCATTAATTTTGAACGTGTTTGTGGCCTGAAGTGTGACGTTCTAGTCACTCAGGTGAACACAGGGATACAAAGTGAAAGCCGAGCATCCTTCACAGTTGTGAATAAAGCCTTGAGATTTGTTGGCATAGGGACAGTCTTCCAGCAGGATTTTTAATTACACTTTAAAAGAACATTCATCTCCACTGCCATGCTATGCCTCCTACACAGCAGTCTCGCTTGCTAATCAATGGTGGCATGAAAAAGCCTGAGCAGTGGGGGCAGATCAATGGAATCACTCTGAGTCATGGAATGACTGCATGAACTGAGACAAAGTCTGCCTTGTTAACATTCTAGTAAACACCGGGATGTTCAGTTAGTTCCTCCCAGTGACAAAGCATTAGAGTCATCGTCTCCCTTCTAGAACAGTACAAAATTTGTTTTCAGATCCACTTAAAACCAGAATATTTACCTCTAGAAACAAAGCTTGTAATGAAAGAACTGCTGTCATACTGTTTGAAAATTTGGAATGGTCACCACAGAAATGTTTGGTCTGTCCTGAATCCCTGTCAGCTGAACACATTTATTATGCTTCCTGCCAGTGCGTTTGTCTAGAAAAGCAAGTGGAACACTTGACTATGTGGAATAAGTGAGGCCAAGAGGATGTAGAGGAGCTGTCCAAAGCCAAGCTGGGAAAGGAGAGGGCCTTTGTATATACCCTTATAGTCTACTTCATTAGAGTTTTATCATTCACCAAAACTAACTTAGACCACAAGTCTTCTGTGTTAGCATCTCAGTACCAAAAAAGACCACATATTCAGTCCTCTTAACAGAAGCAGCTCTGAGTCATGCAGCCTCTAAACACATCTAAAAATGGATGATCACTCTTTTCTTCTTTTGTGCTTATTTCAACCCCAATTTTCTCAACTTTTTCAGAAGGTTAGCAGCTTGCAAAAATCTGAGGAGAACCATGAAATGATCAGACCTTTAATTCCTAAAGCAATCCAGAACATAAGGAGGTTGAAAGTAACAGCTAATTAGATACCATGGAAAATGTCTCCCCACCACTTTCAGAGACATCCGCCAACTGTGTAGAGCGCACTGTAATGCATGGATGTGTATCACTGCATCAGGATTTGAATATGACCACGCACTTCCCACTGACTCCAGGTCTCCCCCCTGGCTACCACCATCACCATATTATTATTTCCCTTTCACAGAAAACAGCTAGACCTTCTCTTGGGCAGATCTCCCTCACATTACAGCCCTGAAGTCCCAGAGTCATGAGTGACATATTTATCAAATAAAAATGCCCATGACCTTGGCTGGAGAGATGGTTCAGTGGATAAGAGTGCTTACTATTCATGTAGGGGAGCAGGGTTCAGTCACAACTACTGGTAACTTCAATTCCATGGGAGCTGACACCTTTTCCTGGCCTCCTCATAATCCTGCATGCACATGGTGCACATAAACTCACATAGGCATATACACATACATGTAAATAAATAAGTCTTTAAAAGTCACAGATAACTAATCAACTCAGAATTTCGGACAACAATAAAGCTTCTAATAAAATTCTAATTTGTCAGAATGCCCTATAATTATCTGGCAACTATATCCAGATTGCACCATGTGTTTTTACTTGTAGACCAGGCAGAAGGATATCATCGGAAGTGAAAATCTAATCATAACAATTGTACTATATCGGTGGCTCCCTAATGTCATGGAAGATGGCTTAGAAGTTTCCTCAGAAGAAGGATTTGTCTAAACAATAGCTTCAGGCTTTTCTCCTGTTTGTTCTTACAGGATTGCTTGCTTGAGTTTTCATTGTTACTTGTGCAACTCCTAGGCATCCATGACATGGATAGCAAGGCAAGAAGAAGGGCTAAGGAGGTGGCCCAGGCGGTAACGTATCACTGTGCAGCCACAAGTCCCAGGCTTTGAGTCCTCAGAATTGATATAAGATCCCGTGTGAGCATCTGTGACTGCAGTGCTCTTACAGTGAGATGGGCTGGCAGGCCAGCAAGCTGACTGTACCCAATGAAGATTAAAGAAACCCTGCCTCAAACAAGATAGAAGCCAAGGTCCAACCCCAGGGGTTGTCCCTTGATCGTTACACATGTGCCATGGAATGTGCCACACCCCACACAAACACAGTATCCTCTAAAGAAACAAAGGAAGGGAGGAAGATGGATGATACTTCCTTCTTTAGTAGGTGAGGAAACAGGCAAAACAAGGATGGTGACTTCAGCAGAGAGGGTCACTTTGGTAGGATGCTCTGTGTGGAACATTTGTACAAAGCAGGCTACACATGAATGTGGTGCCAGCCCCCTGGAGTCCAGGGAGCCATGTAGACCCCATGCACTAATGTGTAGTCTGATTGGAACATTGTGACTCATTGCCACAAAAGTCCACTACGCACTATGGCTCTGCAGCCAGAGGGAGTGGCGTCTGACATATTAGCACAACCCAGCTCCTTTGCTCTGAGGCTCCTCCTCGACCGTCTCTGTAGCAGAGCAATGATTAGGTTGGAGCCCCTGACAGCAAGTAGGATTTGAGGAGTAAAAAACTTGGGGAGAGGATGGGTCAGTGGTCTCTTAAGAGCAACACCAAGCGTATAGGGAGTCCACCATGTCTGTGGCTTTCAGATTCCCAAGTACTGTGGACAATGCTATTCTTTTCTGTAAAATATATTTACACACACAAATGTTTATTGTTCATTCTACATATTTTAAATGTATTGTACCAACTTCACTCTCAGTTCATCCACATTTATGTTCACAGCACAGCTAGAATCATCCTTCCTATTGACAGAAAACCTTCTAACAAATACATAAATTTTAACATCTGCACAGTTTTCACTGTGAAAATCCTATAAGGTTTTTCTTATTAAAGACTTTTTTTTAAAAAAAGTATTTGCTTCAATTTTGAACATCTCAATGCTATAAGAAAATACCTAAGTATGGATATTTGGGCAATATCTTCTGGAAAAGTCCTCAAAGAATCCCTAGCTCAAAATATATTCATTTTGAAGGCTTTTTGTATTTGATGTAATTTGTCAGCTGCTAAAAGACTAGCATCTTGTGTATATGCATCTGTATACATATCTGTGTATCTACCCTTTCTCCAGGACAGCCATGCTGACTTCAGTGTTTCCCTCACTGCCAGTGCCCACTCTCCACTGCAACTAAGAGTATGACATGGACAGTGCCTCTGAGCTCTCTTATCTCTGGTCTTAAATTCTTCTGATATATTTGCTGCCCAACCATCTTTTAGACCAAACCCAAGTTATTTAAAATTCAGTGGTTCCAGAACATCTTTGGCTAGTTAAAATTTACCTTCCGATGGTCGTTTGCTAGAGCCCACTTGTTCCTCATCTGGCTGCTGACCCTGAGCCCAACATACCCCACAGCTGCTGACCAAAATAAAACATAATAGACAACATCAGAGTCAAATAAACAAGTTCAACCTTTGCCAATGGCTTCTCTAAATTAACCCAGGAATAAGTGCTTAATAAATACATCATTGCCCTACCTTCCGTCTGAGTGTCCAGTGGCTCTGGGTGTCCCTCAGTCTCCTCTTAGTGCCTCTAATGTCCCTGAAACCTTAGGTAGAAATTTCTTCTGTTTAATGAATTTTGTCTCACCCTATCGATGTGTCCACCTACTGACACATCTGAGCCTTACATGCACCCTAGTCATGCATGTATCTACATGTCTTCCCCCAGGAGAGCTCTTCTAATGAGTACCTTTGGTGGCCTGTGGCTGCTCTTGGAGACCTCAAAACCAAATCAGAAAACAAAACAATGAGAAAAATGAACATGCCACCATTTGTAATGATGGATTCACTGTCTCTCTCACCACTCTGTCATGGCTGATACAATCCCAACACACAGGAAGGCCTCTTAGACAGAGTAGCACTTAGGAGGCTGAGGTAGACTGCTGTGAGTTCTGGATGAGCCTGAGATACATAGAAAAACCTCAAAATAAAAATGTTTGATATATTAACAAGTACTTTACCTTTCTTTCCCAGTCAAAAACTGTATAAACTTACACAATTTTTTTAAAAAAAAATGTTTAGCCATTAACAATCAAAGATGACGATGTTGTGTCCCTCTTTTGAGACAGTTTGTGACATACTGGGTGAGCAACCAGCTAAATCAAACAGTTGAATACTTCAGGCGTGTGTGAGAAGTAGAACATTAGATGATGCAGAATAAGTGTTTGCCCTGCCTGTGTGAAGACATGGGGGCTAAAGGTCTGTGTCTCTGCAGCCGCTCCCTGCTCCTGAGCTGCCCTCTTCACTCACTGACTCCATATTTACCTTTAATATTTCTTCCACTTATAGCTCTTTTGCTCTCTTCTCCAACTGCAGCTGAACTTAAAATTGGAAAGATAAAACTGCAGAATGCTGAGAGATGAGTGTTATCTGTACGTGACATATACGTTCGTACAGAAAAAGATGTTAAGGAAATAGTTCTATTTTTAAAAGGCAATTTTTTACAGATCTCCTTGCTGGGAAGCACGGTTCTTGCGTTAAATCTATCAGACTCTGACGAGATTTAAGAGTTTAAAGTTAGTGGGAGTTGTTTGAAAAGATATAGTTGGTGTGATCTCATTTTAGCCCCTCCTACCTGCCTGAGCTCTGGTTCCTGCCAGGGTAAGAAGGCAGAGGCACTTACTTTTCTTAGAGAACAAGGTCTTCCCTGAAAGCCAGACCACTGGCTCCACAAAGTGTGTTGACCACTGAAGGACAGCTGAAAGCATTGCCCATAAAGGGCTGGAGCCCTAGACAGCAACTGGAGTACCCGGTCTCCAGAGTGACTCAGACCCTCTCTGCGGCAGAAAGAACGCAGTACTCCAGTGGTTCTTCAGTGTCTCCCTCCCTGTTGTTTTTCCTCACGTAAGCTAATTTTTAAAAAAATACCTGTACTTCAAAAGGCCTGTTCTCCTACCTTTGTCTTCTTTAACTGAGGAATGAGGTGCCAGAGAGAAGAGCAAAGGATACTGGCGGTCTCTCGGGTTGCAGGCTCACTCAGTCCTATTAGCCTTTCTCATAGCTTCTGGATGATTCTGCCTCATCCTTTTCCTAATCCCCAAACTACAGTACTATGAAGGAGGTGAGATGGAGACCACTGCTCACTCTATTACACTCTACTCCTTACTGTAGCCCGTAGTAGGTGCTCTTAGAAAAGAAGGGAAAGATGGAGGAAGGGGTGGGAGAGTGAGATTAGAAGGAGAGGAGGGAGTGAGACGGTAACCAGAATGTAAAGCAAATAAATACATTAATGAAAAAACAGCCGGGCAGTGGTGGCGCACGCCTTTAATCCCAGCACTTGGGAGGCAGAGGCAGGTGGATTTCTGAGTTCGAGGTCAGCCTGGTCTACAGAGTGAGTTCCAGGACAGCCAGGGCTACACAGAGAAACCCTGTCTTGAAAAAATCCAAAGGAAAAAGAAAAAAAAAAAGAAAAAGAAAAAAACAACACCTGTGAATCCTGCTTCCCTAACTGTCCTGCCTTGTCTGGCCTCAGTGGGAGAGGATGTACCTAGTTCTGCAGTGACTTGAGGTGCCAGGGTGGGTTGGTTCCCTAGGAGGGACTTTTCCCTCCCAGAGGTAAAGAAGAGGGAAGTGTGGGGGAAGGGGCCTCATGAGGGGGAAGGGGAGCTGCGATCAGGATGTAAAGTGAATAAATTAATAACTTTTCGAGAACCATTAGGATTTATACCTTTATTCACATAAGCTGCTTTAAGAACATTGCCTACAAACAACTGATGAAAACGTCCAATATAACCCAGGTAGTGACATAAACATGTTGCCAAACAGGATGAACTGTGTGTTCACAATTCTGTAAAGTATGTTACAGTGCACACAAAAAGTAAACAGAAACGAACCGCACCCAAAGCTTAGTAGAGCTGATTGTTGAATAGTGCTGTGGGTGATTTCACTTCGATTTTCCACTCCTTTGTGATGACTTTATCATAAAGTTCTAATTCGCATTACCTTGCAGATTACAATAATGCATAAGACAGTTAAGGTAGCTTTTAAAATCCGTGTGTCTTGTCCTATCTTCTTTACAAACCCTTAAGGGCTGTTTCATCTTGGGTTTTTGTCCCCTCTTCCTACATACTCTTGATCAACAAGTCTTTTCTGATAATAATCAGTTCTTTCTCCAAACCCATTCTATTTTCTTTTTTTTTTCTCATTAATTTATTTATTCACTTTGCATCCCAATATCCCCTTCTCCCAGTTCTCCCTCCAAGTTCCTCCCCTATTCTTCCTCCCCTTCTCTTCTGAGAATGGGGAGAACCATCCCCCTTATCACCCAATCCTGGCATATCAAGTCACTGCAAACCCATCGGGGTGTAAAGTGAATGAATGAATGAATGAATGAATGATTGAAGAGTGAGTGAATACATATGTAAATAGGAAAGAGAAAAACATCAGCAGAACAGCTGGGTGGTTTGGGTGGGAAGGTTCATGTATATGGATGGGTACTCTTCGGTGGTGTATTGTGTGTGAGGTTGAGTGTGGTGTATGCAGTGTGTACATGTGCATGTGGGTGGTTACGTGTGTGAGGACCACAAGCTGACTTGCCTTTATTTTTTCAGACATGCTCTATCATAGAACTTGAAGCTCATAGATTTCAGTGAGGCTGGCTAGCCAAGTTTGTTCTCTATCCCCATCCCCAAGCCCTGCGGATACAGATGTGTCCCACTTCACTCAGCTTTTACATGCTGGGGAGTCTGAACTCAAGCCCTCATGCTTACACAGTGGATGCCTTAGCAACTGAGCCATGTGCTGGTAGATAGTTATTGCCTCTGATTCAGAAAGGTGCCAAGAACTTGAACATCTTCATTAAAAAAGCAAAGGTGAACAACAAATGGTATGTCTACCAGCTTGTAGAAGATGCTTATGAATCAGCGATATTACTAAGACTCCAGTTGCCTTGAATCTTGCATTTGTTAAATGTTGTGTGAGGTAAATTTGTCAATAACTTTTAATATTTTATAATACAACTTTTAAGATTTTTTTACCCTCTCATAAATGGAAGGTAAATAGTATGATAGTAGCCAAACTGAAATTATACTATCAATCAATTGTTACTGAATATATTTAATTGTGTAAGAAAATGGAAATAACAATTGCATATCACTTCAAAAATAGCTGAGTCTTATGCTACTGTTGCTTTTATGAAAAGACAGTTTATTATACACCTTCCCAAATGATATGTTGTTTATATTGTCAATGACCAAACAAACAACAAATCCAGAAATTAAATTCCAAACTCTCTACTTCTTAGTTACATAAATTTATTTCAAAATTGCTCTACACCTTAATTTTTCTCTTAGGGCAGTGAGGACAAAAGCTACATTGTTGCTCTTCCAGAGATTTGCTCTTTCAGGGTCAAGCACATAGTAAGGGCTCAGTAGATGTCCACTAGTCACCTTACATTGTAACAGAGTAAGCCATTGTGAGTATCGATGGTGGTTTAGATGCCACAGAAGCCAGTAACCCTCTTGAAATGTTACCTTCTTTTCTATTTTTCTACTTTTCTATTGAAAAGGATGGTTTTCACTGGGCATGGAAGTACATACCTGCACTCCCAGTTTAAGGCCGCCTTAGGATACTTTGTGAATTTCAGGTCAGCCAAGATACATAAGACTTTCTAGAAAATGTATTTTCCACAGAGTCATTACACAACTTCTAGTTTCAAATGTGTAGGCCAATCAGACTGCTATGTATGGGTGTAAGTGAAGGGGTGCTTCAAAGATAAAAAAGTATATATCAATATCAATAAAAGCATCAAATGATAAAAATTAGAATATATGATGAAATTTGAGCAAAGAAAATCTCCAGAAGATTAAAGCTTCTCAGAAATAGATTTTCATAGAGTGCTATAAATGTATGTCACTTTTCTGGTTATATCAAAAGAACTGTCTCCTGATTATTGTTCTGTCCATTTGCCCTATGCACACAAAGGCAGACAGCAACACAAGCTAACATGGGACATATCTGAAGCCACCAGCAGATCCACTAAAACCCCTCCTAACAACCTCACACACGTGTCAGACAGGAGAATGGGAAAGGTACCACACCATGCCTGGAGACAGGGACAATTTTAATAAATCAGAATGGAACATGAAAATGTCAACTTAATCAAGCATTTAAATTTTATTAATCAAGCCTAATTTTTATGAGTGCAAATAATCACTGAAGCTGGACAAATTTGTTCTCGATTGCATCAGAAACATAATTTTAATATTTAATGGACTGATGAATTTAAATGGAGAATTATCTTTATGAAACATGCTCTTCATAATTTGCCATTAAATGAGAAATAAAAAATCAACATAAATCTTACATAAAGGTTATTTAACTAAATGTTGGTGCTATAAATATTATAAATGCATTATGCACTAATTTAGCAATCACATAGTACACTACATAAAGCAGAAACGATGAGTGCACCAGAAAGGCTAAGCAAGGCTGCTGAGCAAGCTCTGACTTACTGCAGGAAGCTCTTGAGTATTACCAGGTAGCATGTGGTTGGTTCCCAATCATTCTTTACACTGCAGCTTTTATACTGAATTTTGTCATTCACTGACCATGCTTTCCAATACAAAGCCCCACTGGAGCTTTCTCTTGTGAAATTGATCCTCTTTACACAAAAGATTTAAAATATTTTATCATTACTGATAGAAAAATACATAAGCTAAGGTTGAAGACTTAGGTTTTTCCAGCAACATGCTTCATATTTAAGGTTGAATCTTCTGACATAATGTTCTCAGTTTTTAGAATGTTGTAGGTGAAAATCATAAACAAGAAAAACTCAATGTCTGAATCCTTTCCTGAACCCACAAGCCATTCTACTGCTCCACCCCTGACTCAGCACATTGCTTAACTACGAGCTCAACAGACCCAAAAGGTTGGCAGTATTAAGTCCTAAGAGAAGTGCTTTATTTGCAAATGTTTTTCTTATACAGTCCAAATGTTTCATACATGTGGCATTTCTCTGTGCTACTATGTGAGAAAGTAATCATTGCTTAGAATAGAAATGGCCTAGTGCAACGGTAGTGTTCTCCAGCATGTCTGGTGGAGGTAGAGCAAGGGACATTCTTGTGAAGGTGTCAGGGCATGTACTGCAGCAGATATCAGGCACACCCTTCTTCATTGTAGAGCTATTAAATAACACAGAGGAGCTTGCATGAGGCAGCCCAAAGGCAGAAAAATTACTAAGGTTGTTTTCAAATCCAAAAATTTCAGATTATGTCTTTCTTGTTAATGTGGTATGATTTTGGAATGATACTTTGGATTTTAACATTAAGGTTTAAGAAAATGACTCTTTTATATGAACTCGTTATTACTTATGAACAAAGTATATTACTTCAAATATACTGTTTTTTTAAAACAGATTTATAATGAGCCCACTTTTAATTTTACTTGAAAACCACATTAAACAATTCAAAATATTTGGCCTTTTTATACTTTATTGTAATTTGGCAAATAATAATACTTTAAAGAAAATATCATTTTAAATAGTGTATTACAGGTTAATGGTAACCCTGTGATCCTGTTCAGTTGAATTAACACATAATATCCTAACGATACCAATGTTTTGTTTTTTGGGGTTTTTTGTTTTGTTTTGTTTTGTTTTGTTTGGCAAGCAAAACCTACAATACATTTTGAGTCCTTTAGATGGAGACATAGTTCAAATAAACACTAGAATTCTCATAGTGCTTTGTGTTAAGATGAGCATATGAGAAGCCAAGGAGGAAATATGAAGAGAAATGCATTTAAGATGTTTATGTTGAATATAGAATTTGTATTAGTTATTGTTTAGCATTTCTCAGTGGGAAGGTTTCTCTGCATATTAAGTTAAAGTGACACTTAAGAAAATGAAAGGTTACATCCTTTTGGACAGTCAAGTAAATTTACTGTCCTTGTGCCTTGCAGCAAAGCATGTTATACTGCAAATAAGAATGCCGTTGATGATGCAGAGTGCAGGCTGTACACAATCAGCGGCATGAACCAACAGCCATCTGATGGACGCATTAACGCCATACTTCCTATTAAGAGCCAGGCTAAATTACAACATGGCACTTCCCAAAATGAGCCATGGAAATGCATTCTCCATGAAATAATTGTCTTTGCGTCCCTGTTAAAAACCAGGAAGTCTTTTAGCAATGAGTGCTAATGCTTTTCTTTCTAGTCTGCCTTCTTTTGTATTGCAGCTTGGCTGGAAACCTATCACACCAATTATTATTACATCTAGTGCCCCAGTTATCTTGATAACTACTGTAGCTGAAATTCTTCAAGGTCAAATTTGTAATAGCATGATTCATACTGGAAGCCATCATACATCCATGTGCTTTGGGACGTATTTGATGAAACAGTATACTCTGGACATGCTTGTGAATCTTATTATTTTTACAAACAAGTAATAAATTATATATGTAGTTTACTTGTTACATTCATTCTGTAATTTTTTTTCCTCAAAGTATTGGAGGAAGCAGGTCCAATAGTGAAAGACAGTCTGCCCAAGCACATCTCTACTGATCTAACTGATGACAGAAATCTTCAGCCAGAACTCTGGTGCTCTCAAGTTCAAAATCATTTGAGTGGTTATATGCATTTTCTCAATCCCTAGACATCCCATAATTTTCTGTTGCACTTATACCTGCGATAAATCCATTAGCAGAGAAGTGCATACTTGGCTGGATTCATGCATTTGTTTGATCTAAACAAAATCTAGGCATGGTGAAACATTCTACTCTCTCCTAGCATGTCACTCTCTGCACTAGAAATGGGCACATGCTCTGGGTGTTTTCAAAGACAAGTATCTGTACCCATTAAATTCAAAACTTCTGATAATATTCTTATTTTAAGATTTAACACTGCTATTGTGCATGTGGCAACAGTGATTTCTTTAAATATAATATATACTTATACTGTTGGAATCAAAACATTTGACGTGTAACTATTGTTTCTGAACCTAGCAAACTACACATTTGATTCAAATATTGTCTTTAAGGTAACATAAACACACAAGAAACTGTTTTCTGCCAGCATTGACTTTGGGGGCAATTTAGAGCTCTATGTGTCTAATGCTGATGAAGTTAATATAAGCCAGTTTCTTTTGCTTTTTTTTTTAATGTAAAGGGTTTTAAATAAGAGAAAGACATTATTCCTAAAAAAAATCATAATTTTTCTTGTTTCATAATTTTTAAGGACATTTAAATGTTCTTTCGTTGCCTTAGTTGTTTACACACACCCTAAATTGGTATTACGATGTAATATTAGCAACTGCCAGCCCATGGTGATTTTAATAACGGAGTTACCCAATCCACTGCTCTCTAGCCTTTCTAGTCTTTCTCCCTGTACTTCACAACCATCCGCATGCACCTTTATCCACGTTACCAGGATCCTTAACAATTCAGCCAGATGACATTTTGTTTTCTTACAATTTATAAAATGTCCCACTGCACTGCCTTACAATGGAAAACACTAACTCTAGCAAACACCCTTTCAACTATTTAGGACATATAGATTCTATAGATACAACTTGGTTCCCCCTTGAAAAGAGATTTTTTTACAAATGTACAGCCACACATTAAAATTTATATGCTAATGACAAATATTCAGCAAATATTGAATATGGAAGAAGAAATACTATGCTTTTGAAAATAATGGTATCTACTTGTTCTTTGACTGTAAATGTAGCTGGCACACTATGTTTGAGGCTGCCTAGGTGTATTTTTTTAAATGTTATCTTTATTAGTATTACATTCAAGGAATAGTATTGAGCATTAGTTTCTTTCTAGACCTTCCTCCAGTGTGTGGCTTATAGTCTGTGACGAGCGACATTACAGAAGGTCGTGCCGCTTTAACAGCTTGCATTACATCGTATGACATCCCTAGTGCCCTTCCTTTGCTTGATTAATACTACTTGCTTTCAAGAAAGGTATCAGAAAGCATGATTTGGAAAAAATAATCCTAGAGCCTATATTAGAGAATCCCCTTTAAGAAAAAAGGGGAAATCCAACTTATTAAATGTGTCTTTTCTAACAAATGCATTTTTTCTCATTTTTCCCTTTTTCCTCAAAGAAGCTCTCTCTCTCTCTCTCTCTCTCTCTCTCTCTCTCTCTCTCTCTCTCTCTCTCTCTCCCTTCCTTCCTCTCTCCTTTCTTCCCTCCCTCCTCCCAGCACTACCCATGTGTGTGTGTGTGTGTGTGTGTGTGTGTGTGTGTGTGTGTGTGTGT
>CM052716.1:69064559-69112930 GCA_028551405.1 Uromys caudimaculatus | reverse complement strand
TCCAGCACTCCTTTGAAATAGCAGGTGCTGTTTGAGATCTCTGAGAAAGCTACAGTTTTGCATTGTCCTTAAATACACTTCAGTGGTACACACTTTATTTTTTTAGCTCAGCTTGCTGTTTGTATGCTCCTTACATTAGGCGGAGTGTGTGTTATTGCACAGCCCTGCTTATAAGCTGCACACACACTCAGAGCTGTCCATTTGTTTCACTGAGTCATTAGTTCCTGAAGCTCAGTCATGAAGCCAACGTTGCCTCAACTTAGAATCTTCATCTATGCCCATTGTATGCCCGATACGTGTTTCTTAGGGTCAGTGAAAACACCAAACAATTTTATGTCAATCAGAAAACAGGAAAAAAGGGTATAATTTAATTTCCAAAGTTAATGTTAAAGAAACGTTGATATTTTGTTTTCATTATCAGCTAACATTTTTGAGGACTTATTTTGGTACAGGACTTGCATGATTTGACTGGGTCCTTAACCGGCTCTGTGGGATGGGGTCTTTCCAACATTAGTTCCCAAAGCATTTTAAGCTTCACCTAAACATATACTGGTGGGTACATTCGGGAGTGATATATAGAAATCAATAGGAAGCCATCATCTGTGTTATCAATCCTCATGTGTAAATGCCTGTGATGTGGCAATCAGAAGGCAACAGAGGAGGGAAGCCCTCGACAGTACACAGCACGAAGGCTTCTCTCAACACGACATTCCTCTGCCAAGTGAAGAAGCAAATGGTTGTGTTGGGGGGATCTGGCTGCACATTTGTAGAGTAATTGCATGTAGCCAATTACCCACTCAGGCAGGGTAATAACAGTTTGGGTTTCACAAAAGAAGGACCCAATTCTGTAGACCTCAAGTCACACTTAAACACAGTATCATTTGTAAAGTATATAAATTAGCCAAGTGGCTTGTTTTAGAGTTCAATCATATTGTGAAATATGAAAGTTAATTTGATAGTGAGGATCCCTGGGTCCTTACAGTGAGGTGCAGATGGGGGTCTTCTCTAAGCAATGCTTCCCAAGCGTTTTGAGGATTTGCCTTTATTCATTTACATCACTGGTTAGACATAAATCTTCATGGGAGCTAGGTCAGCTCTGGGATGCGAACTGTAGGATTTGTCCTATCATTTGAAGACCCAGAGCCAGGAGCAGTGATGCACTCCTGTAATTCTAGTACTTGAGAGGCTGAGGCAGAAAAGGTGACAGACACTAGAAAAACAAATCAAGCCAAAGGACTTGACAGCCGGATGATGAATTTATCTATTTATCTGACTAGAAATATTTCTTGAACAACTGCTATGTGGCTTGCAATATGCAAAACATTATCTGTCACATTTGCCTCCCGGGAGTGAGGGAGTATTGTAGAGATGAGACACAGGACACAGTTTGTATCTGGTGCTGACTACTGAAGACTGGATCGCACACACTAAGCAACCAATTCCAACCCTACAATACATTTTAATCGTTACTAGCCCAAATACTGTTTGAGTTTATTTCCTTTTATATTTTATATGACTTTTCAAGGCCAACTTTAGCAAAACAGAAAGAAAAAAAGTCCTTTATTTAAATCTAATTTTTTGTAAGATAATTTTATTTTTTATTTATCTTTTACAAAACTCTCATGAACCTAATCTGTATCACAAATATCACAAATATTCGTTTTGAATGTCCTATCATGCATCACCACAACTGTCACTGTTGTGTCCCTATGTATAATGTGACTGCTTTAAACTGACAAAAACTCAGAAGTCCACATGGAGGCTTGTCTGATAGCCCCTCCTTTAGTTCTGCAGGGCTCCTGTGAATACTGATGGGGTCTCCATGTGTTTCCTCAGCCTTTTACTCACACATTACCTGTGTTGTACACCGTGGGCCAGGCATTTAGGACAAATACTTAGGAACCTCTTGAATATAGTTAAAGACTATAACGAGCACAGATTCCTTTTGGAGGCTGGATTGGTTGCATGTCGCCCAACGACAGACCTTTTCAACACATATTACAAGCAGCATATCATGCTTCTGGGGCCCTTCTAAGGTACTACCTGTTTAAGAAGAAAGCCATGTTGGAAACCCTAGGGGATTTCCAAAGTGGAGACCTGGAAAGGGGGGAAACATTTGAAATGTAAATAAAGTATCCAAAAATAAAAATTAAAAAAAGAAGAAAGCCACAATTCCTACTTTTTAACAAGAGATATGAAATGTGACAATAAATGAGGAACAGTTTTGTGATTTCAGATGTCTTTTATTACATACTTGTTCATGAGAACTGGAAACTGGTGTTTGGATTATTCATTAAAGCCATAGAAGGCTTTGAGAAGACTTGATCAAAGTAACTGGGGATGGCACAGTGTCTCAGTTCACACAGCTCTCCAACATAGTCTGCATTATTGGCATTTTCACCCAGAATCTATTTCTGTTTGTATGAAAGAGTCACACAAAGAAAGGATTTGGTGCTACCATCATCAAAAGCTTGGTGAGAACTGTGTTTCAGCTATTTGTTTTGAGATATTCAGACTCTATTTTAAAAAGCAGCATAAGAATTACAAATGATAAAGAATGTACATTCTATATCATTATAGTTCTCTGAGGCCTACCTGGAAAATACCTCACAGTTTTCTATCTTTAGTTTCTGCAATGGGCACACACATGTGCTTATTAGTGTGGGTAAAATATTTATTTGAAATGTGAAATTCTAGTTTGCTTGTTTGTTAAGGCAGAGACTCTCTGTAACCCAAGCAGATCTGGAAATTACTGTGTAACCTCACAGTTTTCAAGCCCTCTGTCGGCCATCTGCCTCATGAAGCCCCATTTACCAAGTCTATAATTATATATTGAGCAAAGAAAATAAAAATTGTTTGTCAAATCCAAAATAACTTTCCCATTTAAAAGTATGTATATTAGGGCTAGAGAGATAGCTTAGAGGTCAAGAGTACTGGCTGCTCTTCCAATGACCTAGATTTGGTTCCCAGCATCCACATGGCAGTTCATCACCATCTGCAACTCCATTTCCAGGGAATCTGAAACTCTCTTCTGGCCTCAAAGGGCATCAGGCATGCAAGTGATAGATAAACATATATATAGGTTAAGCACCCATGCAATAAAATAAAATAAAAATAAAATTTAAAGCTATATATATTCACCAATGTAAGCTGTATGTATTATTCATATTTAATTATATATTTATAATTGTAATATATATTCATGATTCTTGGATAAAAATCACAAAGAATTAAAAAGGCTATTTCAGGTAACCCACAAAATTGAAAAGTAGGACTCAGAGCAAATCAGTCAAGTTGATTTTATACATCAGAATAAAATTGGGACCATTAAAGACATTCATTGTTAGTTTTATGCCACAGACCACCAGTGTGAATCAATTAATAGAAATAATTTTTTATCTAATAGTTGGGCAAAAAAGTAAGTTAGAGACAGAAGATCTGTCTCACACATAGTTATCCTGCTCTGTGTTAAAATGCCTGATTCCATGAGCATAGGTTTCTCCTCCCTGAGCTCCTCTACCATGGCTTTAATCAATTAAAGGCTGAGCACTTGTACAATCTTCCTCTCTAGATGAAGCTTCTCCTCTCAGAGCATGTGTTTCAAATGTTAACAAAATTTTCAAAGGGTTCAAAATGACAGAACAAAATCCTCTCCTCTAAGAGCAGGAAAACAATGTGTGTTTCTGTCTGCAGGTAGTGGAGGCCATGCTAGAGGACGAGGAGGAAGAAGACGACAGGGATGACAAGGTAATTATCTTTCCCAGCGCTCGGTACCTGGGGGTGGGAGTTGCAGACATGACACTGTTTTCACAGACAGTTAAAAAGGGAGTTGAAGTGTTTTGAGTCCAGAAAATTGGACAGTGCTGTTTATCATCCTAACAATGCCACTGCATGCAGCAAAGAGGAAGAGACGGCTATAAATCCTCTCCACTTTTGTCCAGAGCTGGGTCAAATATTTTTCTACCAGGGAAAAAAAATCAGCTTGTCTGGTGTTTGATAGCCATTGTGGAGACCATGGCAGTGACAGATTTTGAAGGGCAAAAAATGTGTCCTATCTTGAATGTTAACAAATCAGCCTATGCTTTGGGGGAAGGAGGCAGGTGTGAAAAAGTAGTAGCCTGCATGAGTTGGACATGGGCAATGCCATCTATAGTTTCCGAAGAATTGCTTATCAAAAGAACATGTGCATGAAATGCTTGGACAGACATTTAAATGGCCCTGGGCTCACTGTCTTGTCTAGATCTGTAGTGGCCCGTGCCTCCTCCATCAGGAAAAAGTCCTTTGAAGAGATTTGAATTTCATTTGCTAGTTGGCTTGGAGATGGGGACCACAATAAACAGCAGCTAATTTCTAGGTTGTTTAGGTTGGTGGTTCCTTGGGAAAGGGAGGAATTAGCATGACCTTGTACCACCACAGCAGTAGCTAAGTTTAGGAGAACAGCTTTCTCCAGCAAGCAGGATAGGAACTCTCTGAAACTGTGATCTCTGGGCATTTGTAAATCTAAAACTTAATATATCTTAAGATGAGACCAGGAGGCAGGGGAGAAAATACAAATTACTTGCACATTATTTGGTATACAAAACCAGATTTTGATCTCCACCCAAAATTGACCTCTGTTACATAAAGAAATGATGTTTTTGAAGGAAGAAAAACAGTGCATCTTAGTTTATGCCCTTGACCTTGTATGTAAAAGATATACAGTTATACTCTGGGATAAGAGTTTGGGTTGGAAGCAAGCATTGCAAGTGTCAAAAGTAAAAAAAGTCACACTGAATACTTTACCTCATGTTTCCTGGCTAATATTTGATGCTTGCAGGAGAAGGAAAATGCACCCTGCTTCACTCTCATGCTACTGTGAATGCTTTTACATTGATGGAGTTTTTATGTGAAATTTTTCTCCTGTACAACATTGAGTCATCAGCATTGAGATCAAAAGGAAGCTAACAAAATCTCTTGTCTGTAAACACACACACACACACACACACACACACACACACACACACACACACACACACACACACACGTGCTTGGTTTTAAAGTTAAATAACATGAACACATACTCCTGGCAATAACTGGCCTGATTTATTGTTAAGGTCAGTTGTAGAGCCGTGGAGAGCCTGTACTTTAACTCAACATGCCAGCTCGGAATCATTACTTCTCTGCTGATAAAGACTGAGCTGCCATCCATTTATGGCCATTCTTCCTTGCTTGTTGCTGCTTTATTATTAAAGCCACCATAAAGATCCATCCCAGCAGCAGGCGTTTCCCTAGAAATGCTAATAAATAGAAACCCCAGTGAAGTCTACTACCTTCATATCTCCCTGCTGGAAGTCAACCCCATATATTTTGAGACAGTTTGTTGGTGTTGTATGTCTCTCCCTTTTCTTGTTCATTTTTTAATAGAGAAGATCTTAGGTGTAGTCAACAAATAGACAACCCTGGTTAAGCAGCTTACCAAAACACAGATGACTGAATATATCTGGATGGAAGTACCCACTCTCAGGCACAGTATGTATCATGAACTAGAGGTTGGCTGTTTGTAATTGACACCCTAGTTCTCACACATTTTCAGATCTAGTTACCAAAGTAGACTGAAACTGAATTTGTCTGTAGCTGAAATGGACAAGAGGTGTGTTTTCATTATGAGCTAGCTGTTGTTCATAGCCCAGCCCTTTATTTGAATAGTATATAAGGGTGAGATCCTTTCCCCTTTTTTTCACCGTAGAGAAATTGATAGCATGACCATCATGTCTAAACTGAAAAGAACCTAAAATCTCTATTGTAGTTATTTGCAGTAGACTTCTAAGTTCTCTTAGACAAGGCATATTGAAATATAAAGCCTTTGTTACGAGAAAAGTAGAAGGACGGATTGTGCAAGCATCTCTTCACCGACTCCTGTCCCTCCGCTTGGCTCTTACAGTAGTACACATTGTAAGTGAAGTTATCAGTGTGTCTGAATGGGAGAAAAGTCAGTTCCTAATCTAAAATTTTCATTGGTTCCTTCACTTAAAGTTTGTGTTGAGTCATGTGTAATGGAATTTCATGAGAAAACAAGTGTGTTTTTTTACCATATGAACAGGTACTGGCCTATAACTCTCATTAGTTCTGTGTTTTCTCATATGGCTTAATAGTGGGGTCAGGTCAGTGGGCCCTCTTATAGGATAAAAGTAAAGAAATTAATAAATGTGCCAAAGCCTCACTTTAATTGAACCTGAAGCATATGTTGCAAGTATGTAAAATATGTCCTAGATGTTTTGCCAGGGCCAGTGTCTTGCTTTTCCTGATTACCACAAGGCAGCTGTTAGTCCTGTAACCTTTGGACTCAGGGGTAAATGGGGCATTACGTGGCACAGAGTGTGAGCACCTGCTTCCCATTCAGCAGAGACCCTTGGCAGGCTTCGCCTAAGCCCGTGCACATGCTTTCACTTAGCGGATTGTTGGGTGATTATGAAAAGTGTCTTTCTTTAGAACAGCACTGACATTAGTCACTCACGGTGAAAGGGCAAGTCACTGGCTACCTGACAAGATCCTGTGGCCATACGCTGAAGTTCTTTATATCATTTGAGCATGTAGTATTTTCCCTCAGCAAAATTACACACATCGAAAAGATATAGCTCAAAGAAGTTGAAACTCATAAAGATATGTGAAGTAATGTGTAATTATTTGATGTAATAACGTTTAATGGTTTTTCTTTGGTGTTGGCTTTAGTACCAAGAAAGACATTGAAAAATATTGGTAGAAACTCAATTGCAGTTCACCTCGATCACCAAATTTAGAAGCTTTTCCAGATTATGTCTTTTAAATTTTTGTTGTACTAGCTTTTATTAAAAAGTTCTTCCTTATTCAGCAGAGAGTTATGGTCACAGACTAATCCTTCATTATAAAGTCCATTGTCTACATTGGCTCAAATCTATATTTAAATGCCTCTCTCTTAATCCTGTTCCAATGGTTTTCACAAATGCAGAAGCTATCAGTTTTAAATGGTGAACCTGGATGTGAGTCTCTGCCTTCCAATATTTTCACTTAGCTGCATGGTATTGAGCACTGTTGAGCTGTACTGGGGACAACATTATTTTTTAATTAACCATTAAACCTGCTATAGTTCCTTTTCCATAGAGCATTCTTTCAACCCTTAACCACAAAGCTCCAGTCTGATATGTTTTTTAACCTAACACCAGTTCCTTTCTCTAATAGACTATAAGCAAAATGAGGTTTAACTAAGTGTCCAGGTGTTGTTATCAACAGGCATATAATAGTGTTCACACCGCATCATATACAATCATCCAGTAGCCAGTCTGCATAACCCAGACATCTAATTACCAAGGGCAATCCTCTTTCGTACTTTAAAAAGTCGCAGCATGCTTCCCACAGTGCACCCTACACTGGTAATAAGATCCAGCCGCGGTATCGGGAAGTCAAAGTCAGAGTGCTGGGTTCCCATGGGAAAAACATGAATTCAAATGTATTACATTCTAATAATGTTTATTGATAAAAGATATGAAAGTGTTCAGGCATTTATGCCTACACAGCTTCTCCCTTTTCTGTAGCTGTTTTGTCATGGCTCCTTGTTTCCAGATAGCTAGATGCAATGCATGAAACATATTTGAGTCACTTCAGCATGTACAGATTGTTGCTTTCATTCTTGAAATCTGTATCTTCTGGTTTGATTCTGCATCCCAAATATGTATATACTGTACCCAAGATTCATACATCTCTGCATTTTAAACCAGCAGTAAGGGAGGAAAGAAAGAGATAATTCTAAATGATATGAGAGGAGATTTTAATCTGACAAACTTGGATTTTCCAGTTAGAGTCAGTGAAATAACTGCATGGTGAGGAAGCCAGTCAAGGCTGCAGAGAAAGGCCGAATGAGAGAAGATGAGAAAAGTCTCTTCTAAGAAATCCTAAATCACATTCAATTAGGACCCAATTGTAATCTTTTATTCATTTACTATTTCTGTATAACAAAGTACCACAAACTTTAAGGCATAAAACAATTTGTGGTTGTTGTGTTGTTGTATATAGAATTACAGGCACAGTCAACTGGCTTCTCTGCTCACAGTCAGACTCCTAGGGACCACTCAGACTGTGTTATCATCTGCAGGATTTAGGAAAAACTCCACTTCAAAGGATGATTCAGCCTGCTGGTAGAATCAGTTCCTTAGAGCTGTACAACTGAAATCCTTGCTTTTCTGATTTTTCTTTCTGCTCCTACTAAACAGCTGCCTTTAAATGCATCAATGAGAATCTCCCTTTGGTTCCCCACACTTCTGACCCACTTAAGAACTCAGACGTTTATATCAGGCCCACCAGTGATAACTTCCCATTCTTTTTTAATTTATTTTTTATTTTTGGATATTTACTATATTTACTTTTCAATTTCCCCCTTTGGAAACCTCCTATCTTAACCCCCTCTCCCTGCATCTATGAGGGTACTCCCCCACCCACCCACCCACTCCCATCTTCCCTCCCCAGCATTCCCCTATACTGCAGCATCGAACACCCTCAGGCCCAAGAGCCTCTCCTCCCACTGATGGCCAACAAGGCCCTCCTCTGCCACATATGTGGCCAGCACCATGGGTCCCTCCATGTGTATTCTTTGGTTGGCAGTCCAGTCTCTGGGAGCTCCAGGGGGCCAGGCTAATTGACACTGTTGCTTCCTCCATGTTATATCATGAAATATGACTTAATTGTGGCAATAACTATTTCATCATCCTCCTTAGCCATCACCACCCCTAAACAAGGAGTGGGGGCTAAACTTGATATATAGAATAGAAGGTGAGAACTGTGGCTTCAGTCTTAGAATTTTGATTTTGGCAACTGAGTAGACCTGCCCATGGTCTATAGTAAAAGTGGAACAATGTTTCTGTTCATTGACTAGATCTACTGCCAGATTTGGCACAGGTGTCATAAAATAATAAGCAAGGGAAACTATCAGCCTAGACCTGTACCTGCAAAGGTTATAGGAATAGAAAGTATTACAGAATATGCATTTATTATAAAATAGAGTGCAATATGTCCAGCTTGCTGCTTATCAAATTCAGTTTATAGTAAGGGTTCACTGGGCAGGCAGAGGGCTTCTCATGGGGGAAAGCCCACTTTTTCTCCTCTTCTTCTGGCAAAGCAAAAATAGTACCAAAATGTAGGGAAGGCTCCTTTGAGGTTTGGGGGGACCTTGGGAATTCTAACCCTACTGGGCTGATGAACTCAAATCCTTAAGAATTTCAACCTCATCTAGAACCATAGTGACATTAAACCTCAAAGGTAACTAAGAAATAATCTAGTTCAATCTTCTTGTTTCCCAATCATAAATACTGGGGACTGGCACTATAGTTCTGAGAGTACCTGCTTAGTGTGCAAACGGCCCCAGGTCTGAACTCCAGCGTTGTAAAACAGTTCAAAGTGAACTGAGGCAACAAACTCAGCCAGGCATAAGTGAGAGGCACACTGGAAGGAAACAGTTTCTCCTGTCCCGACTCTGGCATCCTCACCCTCTTTACAACCTTTCCCAGGGAAGAGACAGGATTAAAGGTACAGTTACAGATTAGCTCAGATCTCCTCCTTTAGGCCTCACAAAGAACAAGGAGGGATATATTGCTGCAGCTTGCAGCTATTTAGTTTGAGATCTCAGATCTTGATGCTGCATAGCCAGCTCTTTCCCACTGCCTTGGCAGAGCTTGGAGGGGTTGGTGGGGAGGGGCAGAGTATGTGGATATGGGAGGGTAGGTGAAACAAGACAAAACATGTTCTTCATGCCAAATCTCTGAAAAATATGGATGTGAGTACCATACAGCATAAGGGAATGATTGTAACAGATAAGAAGTCTGCTAGCCACTTTACCTTAAAGGAGTGAGATTATCTATCCTCAGGATTTGAGCAGACTCCACGTAATCACAAGGGTCCTTAAAAGTGGAAGAGGCCATCAGAGCAAATGGCAGGTGGCAGCTACTTGTACAGCTGTGACCAAGCTCAAGGCTCAAGGCCTTCATTGAAAGAAGAAAGCTGTGGTTGGAACAGCTGGAGCATTTGAGGGTTGAGTTTCTCCAGCTGCGGGACAGGTAGCATGGGATCCAAGCTGTTCTAAAGCCAAGTTGTCTGCCAGCCTCTGTTCTCAATGCCACTGAGAAGACTTGAAAGCATGTTTCACAGGAGCAGGAATTACAGGCTCTAGATCTACAACCAAACAGCATGCTGCTGTGGTGCAGACTGGGCCAGCAGGAGGAGACTCTGTGGACCAACAAACAACTGTAGAGAAGTAAGTGCTTCCCCCTGGGAAATAAGTGGCCAAGACCTGAGCACTGAATCAATAAAACACATATTGACTGTGGCTGAGCAGAGCACTTCTGTGGCTGCCTTTGAGCGTGAGAAGGGAACCACAAGCCAAGAAAATGTATGAAGTCTGTAGAAACTGCAGTGAGGAAGTACAGAAACCGTTCCCCTGCACCTTGCCCACAGCTTGATTTTTGACTCATGAGATCCATTTTGGACTTTTGAACTACAGAAGTATAAGGCAATAAATTTGTTTTCAGCTACTAAGTTTATGATAATTCATTATGGCAGCTATTACAGCTACCTCCAACTGTGTTTTCCCTACTTCAGTAAGAATACTATATTGTAAAGCAATAAATGTAAGTTTCTAGCTTTTCTTTATTGACTTGGTCAATGAGACTATTCAGTTCTTTATTCAATATGGAAATGAGAAAGAATTAAAAAAAAAAAAAACACCATTTTTGACCAAATTGCCTTAAGTTTTATTTCAGAAAAAAATTATTCCCAAACAACAGTTAAGTTATTTTCCATCTGTGGAGTATTGCTACTACTTAGGACCTTACATATTAAACTGGCAAAGAAGTAGGTTTTTAATTTTTCTTTATTTTTGAGAATTTCGTGCGTGTTTACAAGGATACTCACCCCTCATTCCTTCCCCTCTACTTCCCTCCAATTTCAGCACGTCTCCTTCCAGGCTTCACATCTGTTGTTTGTAACCCATGAGGTCCAGGCAGTGCTGCTCATCTGGGCATGAGTGTGAGGCACGGGAATCCACAGGGGTCCCATCCTCAGGAAAGGGCAGTCATCCCTCCCAAGCAGCTACCCAACTACCCACAGCTCCTTAGTGAGCACTGGCAAGAGAAGTCATCTACCTGGTACTTTTTAAAAGTAGTTTATCCTAGAGAGCTCTTGGGCAGTAGGCAATGCCCACATTTAAATAACAAGACCTTTGAGACTATTTAAAAAATAGATTTAGACTTATTCTCTAGAAAAGAGAGAGATTTTACATCATTTGAAAACAATGTCTATGATATTATTGTATAGAAACTATAAATTTCCTTATAACTTCCCATCTCCTCACAAATTTACTCTTAATATCTGTTTCCTAAACACATAAGAAAAGGCAAGTTTTTAAGTAAAATTCTAATTATATTCAGTTCAAGTTTCTACCAAAAGACTGATGCTCGTTCTGTTTTGCTGCCATGGGTATTCACTTTAACTATGGCCTTTTCAGGTTTGTGGCAATAAGTTCTAAACAGAACTGGAGCTTCAGTGGTTTTAGTCCGCGATAATTAGCGACAGTTAGAATTTGCTAAAATGGCATGGACTTCAGTGTTCAGTGCTGTCACCTCCTGAAAAGCATTCTTACTCTCTCATTGTTTCTTATAAGGACTGGAGGGGTTAAATCACTGGCGGTGGAAATGGAGTCCCAGCACTCACCTAAAGATTCCACTTGTCGGACTCCCACTGTGTGTAAGCATGCTAGCAACCAGGCTAATTCTTCTTCAGGTTTGCTGATACAAGACCTGAAAGACTGGCATAGTTTTCTGGCCCTGATATGCTTCCTAGAGTGGCAGGTAGGTCAGAAGAATTAAAGTGAAAATTTTTGTCTAGAAAATTTGATAAGAATACCAATGCAGTAAACTATGAATCCAATCTGTGATAGTTGGATTTCTTTTGCCTCAGAAAAGCAGAACTTTCATTTGAAGGCCAATCAATACTTTAAGGCAGGTCCTCAGGAAAGCTAGTTAACGTCTGTATTGCAGCAACGAACTTCCTCTTCCACTCCTATTTCTTGACAAAAAAAAAAAATTCTTAAAATAGTAGTGTGTCAGCCCTGGCTCTCAGGAGGTTGACAATGTACAGAGAAACAGACACGATTTTTTGGGACTGCTGGCAGAGTCGTTGACACCGGCTGACACCACTGCATGTTGAGATGAGAAGAATGTCTCCTCACCAAAGCATAGAACCAGATGTGTTGCAAAGCCTCACAGATGCTCCAACTGAGCCCACAGTGCCAAGGTTTTTATTCTGCCTCAAAGTTTGTTTGGCAAAGAAATTCTCTACCTTGTTAAAGACATTGACTCTGCAAATTCTAAAAAGAGTTTACAAAGTAACAATTCTCCCTTGATGGTAAGAACTTGCCCATAGGAGTTACCTATACAAATACCTATACACTTTACGGACATCCATTGTTATAAAAACATTCAAAAGGAACTATTAATGAAAAGTGCAAGATTCAGTAGTTTTGGGGGTTCGGGGAATGAACAGCAGCACCAAAAAATTTCAGTAACATATCAATTGTTTTCTTTGGTGATAGCATTACTACATAAAAAAGTTCATTGCTTGTCTTTTTTTTTTTTTCAAGGCATATCCAAAACTATGAAAAATTTCAGTCTCTAAAGATTGGCTTTCCTGGTGCTGTTGATGTGTCTCAGTTGGTAAAGTACTTGCCTCACATGTAGGAAACTGTGGATTTGTTCTTCAGCACCACGCACAAAAATAATAAAATTAAAATAAAAAAAAAAAAAAACAGCATGATGGCATGTGTCTGTAATCTCAGCGCTTCAGAGGTGGAGTCAAAAGAATTTGGGGATCAAGGTCATCAGCTACATAGTATGCTGTGGGTTAGCCTGTGCTACAACAAAACCTATCTTCAAAAAAAATAAATTGCTTTTATATGAAGGAAATGATATTTTCTATTTAATAAATTTTCAGTGTAGGCAGTTGGAGCTACTCCAGCTGATTGATTCTGTGCTCTTATTGTCCAGAATTCTGCTGCACTTAAGATTCACTACCAGTTATGTAATCCATAATTCCATGATTAATAGGAATCCAGTAAATATGAAATTTTAAAGGTTCTGAGATTTTTCTCAGAATTTTTCAACTTAAGCTAGAGTCAGAGTAAACAACGATGCATGACAGATGCTTGTGCATAAGTGGGTGTTTTCCTAGAGACTCGTCAAGAAACTACTCAAGAGACCTGAGTGGGTGTGGTGGTATCATGTATATTTCTACATTCAGTAGCACCTCTGGTAGATTGCACTTTAAATTCCCATGCTCTGATGTCAGGCTTGGCTGCATGACTTATTATGGCTGACACATGCCACACTTAGGCCTGCCATCTTTATTTTCATTTTGTAATAAAGCTGGAACTCACAAGATGGATACTACTCTTTTTCCTAAGTCAGAGAATGAAGATAACAAGAAGCCTTCCCTGATGGGCAGGTGGTAGACAGATGGTGGATGGTTGACTGACAGGTGGTAGACAGGTGATGGACGGGTTGTGGAAAGTGATATACAGATTGTGGACAGGTGATGGACATATGGTGGAAGGTGGTGAACAGGTGGTGAAAGGTAGTGGACAGGTGGTGAAAGGTGGGCTGTGTGCAACAAATCACCTTGCTTTCATAAGTCTCTAAGTCTCGTGAGGTTTTGTTACAGCAACTTACTTTAAGTAGCAGACCCAGCATCCCATCTCATATAACTGTATGTCTGTCTATGACTTCATACTACAGTTTGAAGTACAACATGGAATTCATGGGAGGTGCATGCATGCAGATGTGCATGTTCTAATGAGTGGGAATAGATGAATATTTGGTGGTGTACAGATGGATACCCAAAGTTGATGGTAGGCCTATGCCTCAATCACTCCCCACTTTACCTACTAGGGTAGAGTCTCCTGTGACCCTGGAGCTTACTGATTCTTCCTACTCCAGCGAGATAAACTTGACCTGGGTTAGGTTTAAGGCGGCTTTTATGTGAGTTCTGTGACTCCAAACTCTGGTGTTCATGCTTGCACACCAAGCAGTTTGTCCACTGAGCCATTTCTCCAACCCTACAAGATGGAATTTAAAAACAGAAAGTCTCAAAAAGGAAGTTAAATATTTTTAAAATAAATATTTTTAAATAAAAATTTTTTTCATAAATATAGATACCCGCCTTTTCCCTTTACCAACCCTCTAAATAAAACTTTACATACAGATTGAACTGTGAGTAAATTCATGTGTGTGCTTGTGTCTGTGTGCATGTGTATGTGCACAGGTGCATGTGGAAAGAGAGAGAAGAGAGGGGGGATTTGAAAAGTGATATTTCACAATTAGAGATTAAGGGACACATGACTAGGAGGACTAGATATCTGGAATAGTATGAGCCCTTGTGGAGCCACTTTCTAAGGGATCTAAGCAAAAAAAATATAATTATACAATAAGAAAAATGTCACAGTAAAATTACAAACAATGTTAATGATAAAAAGACAGTAATTTCTCATAATTGTTAGCACATGGAAGCATTTATGTCTCAAAGATGCACTCAAATGCCCTAGAAGGTGTAGCATAAAAAATTAAGGTCTACATAGTATAACAGAAAATAAATTCAGGACATGATACTAGAAATGTACATTCCAGATTCTGGAAGCTTTGGTTATCATCTTTGGAGTCTAGAAACTATCTGCCAAGTAATTATCCTCAAAGACAATTTTAAAGTTGGGATTTTTGTATTAAATTTATGCTTTAAAAATAGACCTTTGTACTCATTAATCTTCCCAACAAGGAATGAAGAAGAATTCTGTTGCTGAAGTTACTTATACTTAACAGCACTGAATTAGTCAAAATTATTAAGTAAGGAATTTTGAATTTTGAATGTTTCCATCAAATAAATGGAAAGTGTTCAAGATGATGCAAACCCTAAGCACCCAAATCCATCAATACACCATGTCTAAAGGTTCCACAGCATCACTGTTTGCACCATGAAGATATACAGTCAGGTATAGTGGCATGAACCTGTAATTAAACACTTAAAAGGCTGAACATGAGAATGAGACAAGATTGAGACCAGCTTCAGTCACATAGTAAGTTCTGGACCAGCCTGGGCTACAGACTTAAGACCCTGTCTCAAAGCAAACAAAAGCTGGGAACTTGTTATACCAAGTATAACGTTAATTAACTTCATTGTTATTAATAACCTCCTTTTTTCATTGTTATTAATAACCTCCTTTGTCCAGTTAGTACTGCCTGTGTGCACTTGGGTGTTCACAAAGCCAAGCCAGTAACATTTTCAGCATGGATGGGGTATGGGCCACTCAGGTCCCACTCATGAGTATCACCTGCTGAGGAAAGGGAAATGTCCTATGCTTTGGAGACATGGCCACTGGTAGGTTGCCCGATCTGATCTCTTGACAAATACAAATGTCATATTATGTAAGAATCTATGAGATGGGAGAGATTGTATAAGTATCTTTGGAAGATAAAACTATCCATAATTTTCAAGCAATCAAAGAGTCCAATCGATATCCTACTTGTAGACTCATCAAGAAGGAGTTAGGTTATCTTCAAAGCACACACAATGCACCTTCAATTAAATGAGCAGGCATCCTCAAGTTTTCTCATCTCACATATTTCTGTTTTGGTTTGGCCTTATGAGCAGCAGCTAAATAATTACTGAACTATTGCTTTCCTGTTCTCTACTGAAATACTGAAGAGTCAGCTAGCCTGTAGACAGGATCCAAAGAAAATATGCTTCTAGCTGACCTCTCCCTCAAAGTTAGTTGCTAGTTATGGGTTATGAGTTACAAAGGATTGTTTACAGGTCTTCTATATAAACCTTAAACAATCGCTGTCCTCTACTGACAGAGAAGGGGGCTTGCCAGTGTGCAATCCTGTAATCCAGGATTTACCTAGCTGGATTGGCTGCCAAAAAATAAAATGGCAAAGAAGAAGAGATTGAAGAATCTTCCTTCTTTTAAAAATGGTAGCTTCTGATTTTTAGAAAAATGTAATTTGGGGCTGGCAAGATAGTTCTGCAGGTAAAGGCTGTGTCACCAAGCCTGATGATCCAAGTTCAATCCCTGAGACCGTGTGGTAGAAGTTGAAAACTGATTTCATCTAGTTGTCTTCTGACCTCTGCCCATGCACACAGTAATTATTTTATCTCTTTTTTAAAAGAAAGAAAATGTAATTTGAAACTGAGATCAGTTTATATCTGGCATTTTACTAATTTGTTCAAGAACAATCCACAGAGGATTGAAACAATTACAATATCCCTGGAACTTTTGCTGTCAGAGGAATGTGCAACTCTACCAAGGTCTCTTTGAATGCCATTAAGCACTAGTGAGCACTCTTTGTACTGGCATTTAATGACTGCTGGAATTACTATGTCCGTACTCTTTCTGTTTCCACACGTGAATAGTTTGGAAACATGCAGGCAATATGATAAATATACAAGGGCAATCCAATAATGTAAAATTTCATTGACTAACCACTCACCAGAATAAAGACCTAGGCATTGGGTTTACTTGCCACAGCCTTCAGGGACCGGGGTAGTTGAGAACTCTTTTTTATATCTAGCTATCCTCAAAGTCAAATCATTTCTAAATCAAGGTCTTCAGGTTTTATGCTTGATGATTCCTCTCCATTCTAATGGGGTATATTAGAGAAAATGTGTCAGCTTTTGCACCATGTAATACCAAATCAGATCAGAATTCATGCACAATTAATGTCTCTGGAAATCTAGTAGTATAGGCTGGCTTATCTCTAAATAACACATGGAAAATAAACTTCAGCAACTGACAGATTTACTTGATTTTTTTCAAGATAAGTTATGTGTAAGCAGCTAAGCTAAAGAATGTAGCTGGATTATTTTTCATATCAGTTAAAAAAAAATTCAATAGTTAAATGTATTTTGTGTCTTTAACTTTTACTCCCCTGCCCTTCTGTTAAAGTTTCTTGGGAACAAATGCAAAAAGAGATTTTTGTACCAGCTATATTTATTAGAACTAAAACCTTTAAGGAAACAACATTTACATAAAACGAGAAAATAGCATTCACTGGTAGTTAATGGCATTTAAGTAGCACAGGTTATGTGGTAGTTTCCCTGGGAATGATATTAGCCTGCCTAAAAAGCATTCATTTGTGTTTCCCTTTATAATGAGAAAAAGCCAAAGCCCATCTTTAATCTGAAGCCTTCTTGAGACCAATTAAAATAATTTCAGATAACTTTGTACTGCAAATGTGCTTTTTAAGTGTTTTAGATTTAGGATGTCTCAGTGATGTTGTAACCCCTTTTAACGCTACTATTTATATAACTACCATGTGTATAGTATTAAACCTTTAATGTACTGTACTAGCTGTCACTTGAAATTAAGTGCAGGCATATTCTTTGTTGGCCTTCAATCTCTCCTACATTAAGTGGTTAAATACTGACATACTTAAAAGGGTAGGTAGTGTTTCCAAGTGGAAGCTAACTTCTGAATCTGGTGGGATTGAGTTTGGGTTACTACTCGGTTAGAGTAGATTAAATGAAATGCTTCTTTGTTGATTTTTGGTCTGCATGCTTTGTTCATGATTGAGAGAGAGCACCCAGTTCCTTGGCTATTCCTTCATTGGTATCTATCTTCTTTATAGATAATACTTGCTTTATGAATTTGGGAGGTTTGAGTACACAAGTATATCTAATTTCATGTGTTCTTGATGAAGTCATTCCTTTATTGTCATAAAATTCCCATCTCTTTAAAAAGATTTGTATGTTCTTTGACAATTCCACACTTATATACAATATGTGTTGATAATATCCACCTCCAACTCCCTCTTCCACTTCCCCCTGCTCTTCCCAGTACATGAGGCCCCCACTGTCCTGCTACCTTCTAATAAACCCACTGAGTGCAATTAGTACTGTATAGCCATATTGCCAAAAAAAAAAAAAAAAGGCAGTCCCTCCCCCAGCAGCCATCACTTGCCAATGCTTCCTTAGTTAAAGGTGACTGTGTCCTATCCATGGTGAAGTTATTGATTGGACTGATCTCCTGGAGGTCTGGAGGTCTTCTGCAGGTACTCACGGCTGATTTTAGTTCCTAAGTGCAACTGCCATGTCAGGTCAGCCATTTGCAGCATTCCTGCCCATCAGCTGACTCTTACATTCTTTCTGCCCTCTCCTCAGTGATGTTCTCTGAGCATCGTAGGAGTTAGTGTAGATATCTCATGTAGAGCTGCACAGTCAGGAGCCACTTATTCACCCTGCACTGACTGCTGGCCACTACAAAAAGAAGCTTCTCTAACTAAGGGTGATGACATCACACATACATTGATATAAAAAATAGAAGGTTGTTTGACATGTCTGGTTATCAAAACATCAAAAGTAGATTTTCCTACCTAGGACCTATAATTCCCCTAGTCATGGTCTTTCAACCAGGTTTGCAGTACCAGGCATGAACTCCTTCATGTGGAACAGACATCAAATCCAAGCAGAAAACAGTTATGTATCCCCCATAACAATTGTGGAACGCTTATCTTACCTGACAGGTTGGTATGGTGACATGCCAAGTCCATGACTGGGAAAGTCAGCTGATGACTTTCCTCCTCCAGTATCTTGCATAGCCCTTTTCACCAGTATGAAGCTAACTAGCAGGAAAGATGTTTATAGGTCAGCTTCCGTTTGTTTTGTCTATGTGATGCAAGCAAATTTGTCTTAAGCAATAGTATTTTTGCCATCTAGTTTATGATGGACAGAGACCAATAACAATAGCTTGTGTTGTTTGGAGAACCAAGTGCCTTTCCCTTACCAATAACTTGTAGGGATGCATACCACACCTGGAACAGAGATATGCATTTAATAACCCATGTATGATCCACCAAAGCAGGGCACCTACATTCAATTTTTTTAAGACTTAAAAAATATAGCTTACCAAGTAGTAGGCTTCCACAGAATTCTTTGTACATTCTGAATTTCTGTTAACCTACCTTCTATCCTGCCATTAGCTATTTCCTGACTCATATTCACACTAAATCTTTAACCCTCAGTATGAATCCTCTACTTTCAAATCACATGTGTTTAGCCATACCCTTCCTGCTGAAGAATGGTTCCCCTCATTTCTACCATAGGCACTGCCTGGCTTCCTGGTCACAATAGATGCTTCAGATTAAACATACACATCTTGAAATTTAAAGCTAGAATGCCTTTTTTACAATTTTATTTTAGTCTGTTAAAACTACTCAAAAAGGCACATCAATTCTTGATTTATTTTTTTCCATTTACATGGAATATCCTTTTCTATCTTTCCACTTTCAGTCCATTTACATCCTTAGAGAGGACGTAAGTTTCTCTTTATATATACATATGTATGTATGTGTACATGCATGTGTGTGTATGTATGCCTCACTGTGTAACTCTTAATGGCTTAGAACTCCCAGAGAGCCACCTGCTTCTGAATGCTGAAACTAGATAGGTGTGTCATCACACCTGGCTTCATGTATAGTTGTATATAACCAGAGTATATAGTTGATGTGAAATTGAATTAACAAGCTTGGAGAATAATGTTCTGGGAAGTTTCTCAGTCAGCAGGACAGGGAAGAATTCAAACCAAACCAAATATAAATGACATAGCTAGGTAATTAGGATACTACTGATTTCAATTTTCTATGTGTATATCTCACTTGTATTGTTTGGCTATAAAAATTTTATATATATATATATATATGGAAAGATATTTTTAATGTTAATTGTACTTATAGAATGTCTGAAGGCATCAATCAGACAAGGACAGAAAGCTGCATTTTGTTTCTCCATTGTTTTTAATGTCTCACCTTTAGGTGACATCTATTTTCAAAAAAAAAAAAACTGGGAGGGAAAGAGATGTCAAAAAGAGTTGAAAGCTGGAAAATGATGTGTACCATGTGGCTCCTCTGCCACTCTCACTAATATTGCTTAGTATTCTGGTTTTAAAAATAACACAGTTATTGAGATTTAAAACTCTGTGGATACAGAATACATTTTGAAAATAAGACTTTTTATCATGCATAGCCAATTATAGTCCACTGAGAAAATGATGTGTTTTTTTCAATACATTTTTATTACGTGTTAACTGAAGGACCTTGCCAGCTTCTTCATAGGTATTCCACTCCTTCAGCAGCTGTAGATAATACGCTGCTTAGGAATCTACTTAAATTTGTATTTACCTGTGAGGGTGGATTGGCTCCAGAGAACACAGCCCTCCTTTCCTTGAGTAAATTATACATATTTTTAAAAACTATCTAAAAACATATTTATCTCATATAGAATTCTGGTCTCTGGGGTAATTAAGACCAGTTTTTAAAAGCATAGCCAATACACCTTAACTCTCTCAGGTAAATAAGATATATTTTATAATCATCTAAGACTGATTTCTTTCTCCCATTCCTTCTCTTTTCCTTCCCCTGTAACTATTACTGCGCCTCTTTTTATACACATATTTAGTAATTATTTCAATGTTTCCTTTGATGAGGCTCTTCTTTGGAGAGCTTGCACACCATTTACACTTTTCTTCTGTCCCATGCACAGCATCAGTAACGGAAGCAGCAGAGGCTTCCACACATACGATTTCTAGCAGCGACGTTACTTTGTGAAGATCTAGGTATTTCTGTATGAACATTCTCATCTGTCCTCACAGTTTTAGAAGTCAGTTCAAATGTTTGGGATTTTACAGAGCTGAGAGCATTTGTGTGTGTTGATCAAGTGAACACTCCATTTGGCACTGTATGAGCTTGGAAAGCTACTTGAGACTGAATAACAGAAAGCACCACTGAACTGTGTGCAATGGCACCGTTGAGCCATAGCCATCCTTAAAGGCAAAGAAAGAAAGAAACTTTGCTGGAAACCCTTTCTGACCACTTTGCTACTACACACTAACACTCTTTACATCTTGATTTCTTTGCATGCACTGAGTAATAGACACAGATAACCCATTCTCCTCTGCTCTACAGGGATCGTGGAGTCTTCTCACTCCTCCAAAAGAAAGCAGTAGAAAATTGTATAGTACAGATCACTAGTGGTTTGTAAAGACTGTGCAAGCATAGAGTTCACAGCTTGTCGAAAGAATGTTTTCCAAAAATGGGGGAATAAGGAGCAAACTAAACTTTACTTGTTTGCCATACTCCTGGCCTCTGAGAAGCAGTGTTTTATGAAAAGGGCTCTGTAATCGCGGCGGCGGATAAGCATCACTATTGTGTGCTCTTCTTCCATGGGGTCACCTCTAGTCAAGTAATTGTGACTAAGACTTCAACCTTCTCTACCCACACAGTGAGTCTCTCAACCAAATTCTCTGGGCTCAAGGCTCACAAAGCCTTCCCTGTGCTAAAATATTCACAGAAACTACCAGGCTTTAAGGTTAGATGAACATCTACCGGGGCGATGATCTAAGTCCTAAACAACCTTCTAGCCCATAGTAGTTACAGAAGGGACAGGGGTGAGCAGAGTTCCTGCTTTGGAGTACAAAGCAAGGTTATGCTTGTTATCTGGTTGAAATTGTTAATAGCACAAAGTTTGACTTTCTGCCCCAGTTTGGAGAATAAATAAATGATGTTACCTCTCTGCTTTATGGCCTGTTTTGCTTTGTTGGAGGTTTTTGTGTTGTTGTTTTTATGTTTATGAAGGGCTATATTTTATTTTTTACCTACTCAGATAAGTTTTAAAAAATTAAAAACAAATAGCAGTCATGAAAACAACAAACAAACAAAACCAGCCATGTGTGGAGGGGAATAGCTATAATGCCAGTACTTAGGAGATCTAGACAAAGACAAATTGGTAGTTCATGGACAGCTTTAAATACATAGTAAGCTCCAGGCTGCGTGAGCTACATGAGGTTGTCTCAGACAAACAGGCAACACATACACCCGTCCCACAAAACCATCTGTAGTTTTCAGAATCTAGGCACCATGTTAGCGTTAATATCCCTTATCCCATGGCTTCTGTACAGTAGAAGGGAATAGTGTTACAGGTACTGCTTTAACCTGGTAAATCTCTGGGTTTGTAAAGCAGCCTATCTCTCTGACCCTTAACTTCAGGACTGGCACACACATGAGGGCGTGTCTCTCCCAGGGTCTGAACAGAGGCTCAAGCAGCACTCTCACTGGGTGGGACTAGCAGGATAGGCTAGGTTTGCTACAAAACGGAGCTACCATTTCCCAAGAAAATCCAGAGCGTTTGCCTTATAATCTTGTCATCACTAAAACCCTCATACCATTTTGAATGAAATTTAATCAATACAATTATTTATAAAATCTTCTGCCAGGCCCACAGACATTGCTCCAGCCAGGTGAATTATTTGAAGAAGTTATTTTGAATATTTTATAAAGAAAGCTGTGAGGTGAATGGTGGTTTATTTTATCTGGAAAAGAGATCCTAGAACAAAAGACAAATCGTCAAGTGATTCAGCTCGCCCTTCTCCCTTCCATCTTGCAGTTTGTGCACAGTCAAGGACACATGCCATTGAGGAGCAGCTCTGCATTGCTCACCCTCTCAGTCATTCCTTCTTCCACAGCTGTAGGAGCTCTGCATCGTGTGTACTCCTTCTGGGCACTTGATCCTCTCAGTCCAGCAAGCAAGAGAAACAGGCCCCTGAACAAAGGAAGCAAGGGCTCTTGGCATCCTGAAGTTCAGGGCTGTATGCCCAGTAACGTCTTAAGAAATTGTCATCTACATTACCCAGGTCACTTCTATTAGTCTTTCAAGGGCACCTGCATTCAAGCTTTCTAGATTTTTCCTTAGATTTCTATCTTTCCTTGTCTTTTACCCATGCACTATTGTACATGCCTGGGCTCTGTAGATTGGAATTGAACTGTGATTTGGTATGCTAAGTTACCTGAACTAAAAACTATAATTTGCAACATGGTTAAGTCATCACTGTCATAGACTCCAGTTTCTGTTTAAGTCCCTAACACCCTGTGTCACTCATTTTGAGTATTGCTAGAGGAGGAAGGGAAAGGAATAAAAGCCCTTGGATGCTCTACTGAGTTTCATCATGTATGTCAGAAAATTAAAATATTATGATCTGACTAGTGGATTCAGTTTTACCAAAGTAGTCAAAATGTCTAAATTATTCTAAAGGTATGTAGATTCATGTCTAGGAGCATGTGGGAAGGACAAGGGTTTCTGGGATACTCAGAATGATTTGAGTTAGTGCTTGTAAGCACCTCTGTTTCAGAGACTCCTAACCAGCCTTGAGCCTGGACTTTTCCTTTGGATACTATGTCTAGTTCTTTTAGAAACATTTGGGTATTCCCTGTTATCTGGCTGCCAGGCATCCTTGTCCTCTGCTGCTGTGCCTGCCATGCCCGTGCTTTGAAGTAGGCTTGAAAACCTTGTGTAAGAGCAAATCATCCAGGATAGGCTAGGTTTTGCTGTAAAGATAGTGCAAGTCCTAAGGGCTTAAAACCAGAGTGCTTTCCTATCTATGAGCTAGGTTCTTCTAGCTAGGCTGCTCTGTCTGGTCTCAGAGGGAGAGGGTGCATGTAGCTCAGCAGAGACTTGATGTGCTAGGGTTGGGGAATACCTGGGGGTATCAGAGGAGATACCCCCTGATTCAAAGGAGCTGCATCCTGATACAAAGGCAGCAGGCAGAGAGAGAGAGAGAGAGAGAGAGAGAGAGAGAGAGAGAGAGACAGAGACAGAGACAGAGACAGAGACAGAGACAGAGACAGAAACAGAGACAGTGAGAAACAGGCAGGCAGGCAGGCAGGCAGGCAGGCAGAGACATTGACCATTGACTAGGCCTGACTTGGGCTTTGAAACCTTAAAGCCCACTCACAATACCATGTCTCCTTCAACAAGGATACCTACCCCAACAAGGACACCTACCCCAACAAGGACACCTACCCCAACAAGGACACCTACCCCAACAAGGATGTACCTTCTAACCCTTCCAAACAGTTCATCAGCTGGGAACTAAGCATACAGTATATAAGCCTATTGTATGTGGGGGGTAGAGGTGGGAGTCATTCTCATTCAAACAACCACAGTGAGAGTCAAATAAGGAAAGGAAAGAATGGGTATAAGCCCTAATTTCTTTTGTCCCCAGATAACTGACTCAAACCACTAAGAATGCAGGGCTTCAGCTATACTTAAGTAGTATTACATTAGAAACAAACCAACTTTGGTAACTCTTGAGAAGAACACAGATGACATCTAGTTATGGGCGGTTGTGGCTGGTACCTCCTCTACAACTGCTCCATCATAGACAGTAACACCAGATATTCTGTGATAGCAGTGATCTGTGGGACAGATGACCAGAATATGCAATTTCCTGTGTCTTCCTTCTTCTTTAGTATATTTTCTACTAAATATAAAGATTTTGTTATTTGTTTGTTTTATGAAGTTGTTGTCCAGTCATCTTCTTCAGTTTAATTTCTTGCTCCATCATTTGCCACCTAAATGATCATGAATGGTTTCCCTTTTTTTCCATATCCAGTTTTCTTAACTGTAGACTGGATGGACTGCCAGTGCTTCCTGCACGGCATTGATACAATATGCTGAGAATTTATGGCTTAAAGCATCTTCATTATACCCACCAGCAGATCTCTTGATGGATTTTTATTCACTTTAGTATAAATATTAAAGATTTTCAAATCTGAAGAAACAAGGTCTTATCCCATTACTTGACTAAAATATGTTTTTTCATGATGCAAGTTTCAGGGCACAGTGCTACAAGTATCTGAAATCATAAGTAGTGTTAGCCGTAAGATACCCATCCACCCATAGCAATCATACTTTTGTTCCCTTGATGAAGATTAGACTATCAAAAATGTAGAGTGATTTTGCTCTTCTTTCAAAGTTGATCTAAGTGTTTAAATAGAACACACATAACCTAATAACATGGATTCTCATATTCCAAACATAACCCTGGGTCAGAACATGTGTCAAGGATGAGAATGCCCTGGGGCCACAATTGCAGCTGATATGAAAAATAACAATATTTCTTGACCTTTAAGCATTGGCTCATCTTTCAGCCTTCTGATTTTGTTGAGCACTAATACACAGGTTGACCAGCCTTTAGAGGTTTGTCCAGTGTGTACAGTGAAGGCAGCAACATGTTCTTTTTACCTAGAAAGTTAAAATATATTAGATCTAATTTGTCTGTCTGATTTTCTTGTTTGTTTCGGTACCTAAAGGAAAGCTGGGGTGTGCTGAGTACAGCTAGCTTAAATTAGTCTGACATTCATAGTATCCACACGGAGTTCAGAGATATAGAAAGGTTTAGAGTGCTGATAACAATGCTCAAGATGTAAATGTGGGGGGGAAGGTTGGCTACCTTTCCCATGACTCCCAGGGCTATTAATAGAAGGTACAATGTCATTGAATAGCAGCTTGTCCTGCAGTGCAGAAATTTTATTCTATTCAAAAATTTAAACCAACAATGCAGAGCTGTTTTTTTCTTTTAGGGCACAAGCTAAAAGGTCTAGTAATCACAGGTCTTTGTCCAATAACTATAAAGGGAAGAGCCTGGGTAAAACAGCAGGCCACATCAGAAACCCGGCAGGTCAGCACATGTACTCACAACTAACCTAAGCAATCCTGCTGAGGGCCTACGGCCTTCATAACACGTTCATAGTTTTGTGACTCAACCCCTGAGTGCTCATTATACGTGTAGTCCTGGTATGTGTTTATCTAGACTTCAAAATGCTCATCAGGAAGTAAATAAGGAAACCAACTTCAAAAGTCCATGAACTGAGTTAGGTAACCCAGACTGACAAAGACAAACAGCACATTCTCTCTTATGGCTCCAAACCCTTAGATTTTAGTATATAACCCAGAATAACTCCAGAAGCCAAGAACGTAGAAAGGGTTCATCACAGCAAGAGAAAGAAGGTGCCCTTGAGAGAAGGATACTGTGGAGATTGAAAGGAAGGAAATGGGGAGGAGGGAACTAATTGGAACAGGGGAAGGTGTGTGTGTGGGGGGGGGAGAATGCATGGGGGATAGATAAAGAACATAAAGCATGTTTGAAAAAGCCATAGAGAGACATTAGCTTATAAGCTGACATATACAAACACACACACATTAGTATATACTACTATATATTATAGCATATATATATATATGTGTATATATATATATATATACAGTATATATTACATTTTAAAACTCCACTTACTTCAGATCAATTGAATAGAATGAAACCCACAGTAAATCCCATGACTCCAGTCATCTGGGCTAAAATAGTGTCATTCATGAAGTATCTCATTACTGCCTTTTAGTTTCACAAGCTCGTTAATTACAGAGAAATTATCCCAATTCAGTAAGCAGATAAATACCAGCAACACTCAATTTGAAGACCTGGATTCTAGATCTGCCTTGGTTGCCATGGTTGGACCATGTAGTTTTGCCTTTCATGAGCAATCTATGAGCAAAAGTCAAAAAAGTATAGTTCATGAACCAAGCTATGTTTGTGTTTGTGTGAATGAAGTTTTAGAACATAACTACATCTGATTTGTAAACATTTTCATTATAGTTTGTTTGCAGTGTATAGTGTGTGTAGTGTAGTGTGTGTGTGTGTGTGTGTGTGTGTGTGTGTCTGTGTGTGATGTAAAGTGTAGAGGAGGTGAGAGAACAGATTGAGGGAGTCATTCATCTCCTTCCATTTTGAGGATTTCAGAAATCAAACTCAGGTTTGGCAGCAGTTTTATCCCTTGAGCGGTCTCACTGGCCTGATCCCAGTTTCTCATTTAGGACCTGGTACTGGTTTCATGCTTTGTGTGTCAGAGGTAATTACTTCCTGCAGAAACTGTACGGCCAAGGAAGCCTAACACATAAAGTATGTATCCTAGGACCCCCACCTACCTCCAAAATCACTGATTCCTGGATTGGCAACTTTTTAAGAAGGTAGATTTCCCATGTTCTCTTGCATGCAAAAATATGAAACAAATAATACTCTAAGGTAATAAGGATCTGATGATAGTTATAAATTCCTATCTAGTAAATATTAGAAAATATATAGTGTTAACTAAATAGTGAGCATGATCACTGGTCCAGATCTCACAGGCTTCCTCTTATGAAGAGTGGCTGCCATTGCAGTGCACCACTAAGAGTGGCTGCCATCGCAGTGCACCACTATGTGTGATAATGCAGGGGATGAAAGGAATGGCTAGTCCTACCTGGGACAGTGGGAGTAGTAATGCTAACAGACAGTATGTCACAGGCAAACTTTGGTTCCAGCTAAATAATGCTTTTCACCATGTAATCTGGTTTATAGCAGAGCTAGCATTTGAAGCTTAAGCCAAATTCAAGCAAGACAGTGAAGAGCTAAGTACCTCCAGGTCAGAGGGTGAATAACGAGAGAGAAACATTGAAGGAGCGGTAAGCAGAATTTTCCAGAGAAACATATTCTTATTCAAGAAATTTGAGTGACAAAGTTAGAAAGGTTGGTGTCTAAGTGCATAGCTAGAATCCCAGCACTCAGAAGACTTGGGTAGAAGGAGTACATGTTCTGGACAACCCAGGCAACACAGCAATATTTCTCAAGAGAAAAAGTTAGTTGGAACCAAATTATGCGATGATTTTTCTGGCTTGGTACAAGGAAGACAGAACGTTTGTCAGCTGCACTGATGGCTATTCAAGTTTTCTAGCCCTAAAATTTGTTATCAGTAGGATAATATACATATCTCTGATATAAAATGTATTAAAGGCCAAAGAAATAGGAAATCAGCATCACTTTATATATGTGAATTTTAGTTTTACCTGTGTTGTTATTACAATTATAAATTTCAGTTTATTGATTGTATTTGTCCTTATTCCCTCCTGAAACATCTCAAGTCGACTTTACCTAGTGTGTATAAAATTAAGTCATAGATAATGCACAAATGTAAAAGTGAACTAGTTTTTTTTCCTTTAACTACCTTAAAAGCATCATTTTACATGTACTTTAAAAATTGTAGTATTGTTAAGATGTACAATAACACCTACTGAGGGGCCATGTGTAAAAGATAAGGGAAATGCCTAAAATTGAGTTTTGCCTGTAATCTGAATGGGAAATAGGTAGCTAGTGAATGAAGACAAAGCTGAGAGTAATTTACATATGTAGACTGAGAACCACACATCCAAACACATGGCCAATACTGCTAATTGCCTTCCCACTTATCCTTTAAAATGTTTTTTTCTCTGCCTTGGCAATGGAAGACTGACTTTATACATGATAGTAACAATTCTGGCCTAAAAATCTATTTTTAAAAAGTTTCATAGTGTCTGAGGATGGCCATTCAGTATAATTATGACTGAAATGTTGAAAGACTATTTTCCCAAGAGGAGTCTGCAAAAAGTATTTACTGTCTAGGTGAAATGAGAACAGATCTGGCTGGCTCCAGTCTTCCTCTTTTTAATCTACCTTTCTTCTTCTTTTAATGTAATGCCTCTAGCTGGTATAGCCATATCCCTACCAAAGGCAACAAACAAAAGCCTGGTAGAAAAATTGAAAGTTTTAGCGCCTAAATGAGATCGGGAACATTTTAATCAACATTAGTAATCTTACTTGTAACTTTTAAACTTTAAGCTTTTAAATTTCCTACTACGTGGAAAGAAAAGACTCTGATACCTAAATTATTGTGGGTGGAACTGTAGTTGCTAAAAGAAAAATGCTTTTAAAAAAAAGAAAAGAAAAAAGTAAAAAAAAAAAAAAATCACTGAATAAAGTAACTCTGTTGTTCACCTGCACAAATAAGCATTTAGTTCTCAACTCTTTACTTCTTCAGCAAATGCCTGTTGAGCCCCTGCTATGTTTCAGGCACTGAGCTAACAATTTTAGTATATGCATTTTAGTATTTTAATATGTGCATAAAATGTACAGTAATGAAATTAGGGCAACTGGATCATCAGTCACTTCAAACATTGACCATCTCTCTGTGTTAAGAACATTCGAAAATCCCCCCTTAACTGTTCTGATAAATGTTTCAATTATAATCACCTACTCATAATATTCAAAGCTAAAATTGACTAATTATTGAGGATCTTCAGATGAGGATGGAGAGCAGTAAAATGCTTCTTTTTCTCCACCTGCTTTTTTCTGTCACCTGAGCCTCCCCTTTTCTCTATGTCCCTATTCTCTTTAAGGAGATGAAGAGAATAGGAGCTCAGGAGAATCCCCATTTCTCTCTTTCTCCCTCTCACTATTCATTCAGAAGAAATGTAGAAACAAGACAAACAAAGACTGCAGCTCATTGCTGGTCAAGCCAGTGCAACTCTTTGTTCCTATCTCACATCTGTGCCACAGAGCACTATGGAAACTCCCGAATGTCCATCTCGTGCAGTGGTTCTCAACCTCCTTCACGCTGTTACCCTTTTTTGCTGTGGTGACCCCAACCATAAAATTATATTGGTTACTACTTCATAACTGTAATTTTGCTACTTTATGAATTTTAGTGTAGGTATCTGCTATATAGGATATCTGATATGTGAACCCATAAAAAGGTCATTTGACCCCCCAAAAGGCTCAGGACTCACAGATTGAGAACTGCTGATCTAGCGTATTATAATGTACCAATTTGGGGTAGTCATTTGTGGATGGTTTTGAAGAACAGAAAAGTGGCCATCAAGCCAAGCTCTCAAATTTAAACCTAAACTTCCTCTCAGGCAACTCTGTATTAAGGTTTGCGGAGTCAGAAACCCATGGCATGAGACTTGACTGGAAAACATTTTTATTCTATGCAGTAGAAACGTAAGACTTCTCTGGAGTCTTGCTACTCATTATCTGACATCTTAAAACAAATGTTTACCTAGCTAGAAATGCCTTTGCTAGTGTGGGAAGTGAACACAATTTAATCTTGATATTTCTGCATGTAATGGGACAGTGAAGTGCCTGCAGACAGCAAGCCTAGCCGCTTCAGAAACAACTATTTGCCTAAGAAGTTACAGTGACGGATCCATCAACAGGCCATTTACAAAAACTACCGCAGAATAGATTTAGCCTACAATCAACCAGTGAGCGCTTCTGCTAATGAATCCTAACTGCCCTCCCCCAGGTCAAAGCTCTGTGTCTAACAGTGTCCCATATGGCTTTTCTTTCCTACATGAATCTCTTGACTCTTCTACCATTGATCATCTCGCTATCTCTATCTGAAATCAGAGCCTTATGACTCCTTGCTGGACACTAGCAATGCCCCACCTATCAGTGCCTGCAATCCTAAAATATTGCAGGTGAGCCCAAATCTGTTCTTACATCTCGAGCTTGCAATTTCAACAGATTATGGAATAGTTTGTCTTTGTTCATTATTGCATCCAAAAAACCTGTAATACAGTCACTGGGACAGTAAGCTTTCAGTAAGCATTAATGGATGACTACAAGAAAAGCAACAGCCCTGATCTGGTATTCTTTTGCTTAAAAAACTCCTTTAGGATGGCACTCAAGAGTCCCCACACCCTGGGTCACTGCCTGACATGCTGGTACTCAGCTGTATACACTTCTTCATAGCCGTTTTCCAGTCAAGCAAAGGAAGGCATTTTTTCCAAGATGAGATCTTTCTCTGTTTAGTGTCTGTATATTTTCTCTCTATATCTGGAACACTACCCAAGTAATCTGTGCCAATCAAATCCTGGGAACCAGTTCTCTAAATAGCAGGGGATGTAGCTTAGTGGTAAAGTACTTATGTGGTACCACAAGGCCCTGGGCTCAATCTTCAGTTAGTAGCACATGTGTGTGAGCACACACACACACACACACACACACACACACACACACACACACACACACACACACACACGAAGAACCAGCCCTCAGCTCCCCTTCCTTCCTACGCACTGCATGCTGGCTCACATTCTCTCCTACTGCCCAGCAGCCATGCTTTCATCCCGGTGTAAAGATCACAAACCTAATTCTCCAAGCGTTTTGCCTTGTAAGTACAACCTCCCTTTCCCTTCTTCAAAGCCTCCTGTAGACCTGTCTCCATTCTCCTTCAAATTCATTGTCTCCATTTTCATTAGTTGTTATTATGTATACATATGTATCTGTATATACATATATAGTCTTAAGCATAGACTGTTGAATCCATATGTTACTTGTATGTCGTTTTCAAGGCTATTTGGCACTAGACAGCCATATGCGCTTCTCTAGAGAGGACTTGTTCATAGCCCTTCAAGGAACTTTACTGAGTTTGCATAGCACAAGCAGATAATATCCAGTCCTCAAACTCTCACCCCTAACTTCGCCACATACTGTCTGTCACTATTTCAAAATCATTCTTCATGTGTTTTTGAAAACACCGAGGCTACAAACTGATAACACAGGAATTAAATTTAGTTATGAATAGGATTTTAAAACAATATTCAAAAACTAAGAGTTCTTGCTTATATAAAACTTGTATTAACGGTGTTTCTCTGGAGGGATAGGTGCTCTGGTACCACTGCTCTTGCCGTCACATGGCCATGCCTAGGGAAGTGGAGCTGTGGCTGCTGCCTCCCTCTCTGTGGCCTGTATTCTCACTTAGCCTGGCCTGTGCAGACATTGGTCTTATGTCCATGATAGCCCCTTATTAACTTGCTATCATAAAACATTTTTCACACTCTTTTATTATCTCTCTCCTTGCTGCACCTGCAACTCTGTTCTGTGTTAATTCTGTCTTCTCTGCTGTTTTCTCTCTCCTTAGCATGAAATCCATGCTTGGCATATTACAGAATTCCCACTGTATTTCTATTGAATTGGATATCATTAAATGTATAGGCTTTCTAATACATTCAACAATTAATACTTCTCCAAATCCAGATTTACAATTAGTTTTAGTGTAGTCATTTCTAACTTAGTCCTATTTGTAGACAAGCCAGAATGAGGAACTAACGAATGACCCTCAAGTTTTCTTTTAGCATCAAACTGCATTGTTTCTGTTTGATGCTCCTGTTTCAGTACATTGGAAAATCATTTTTTCTCTCCTATGAAGACGTCCTTTTCCCTAGTTAGTCCCCTCTGGGTCCCTCTCAGCACTTACCAGATAGTGTCCTAAGACTGTTTACTGTCCTGATCCCCTGATGGGGAGGTGAGTAACTAAGCTTTGTACCTCTGCAGTCTAGCCCCTGGCTGAACAACTGGTCTTCACTTTGGCTTCAGTGACTGGAGTATTGCCTAAAGCGGATATGCTTTAAGGAAGTAAGGGTGGTCTCTGTCGAAGTTTCCTTAATCTGAAATGAAGTAATAGAAACATGACACCCTCAAATTAATCAATGGTAGAAGTGGTTCAATATATTTTTCTTTACATTTATTTCTGGTTAAAAACTGAATGTTAAATTTAAACAGCTCAGTCAGAAATGTTTTATTGCTAGAGCACTGGAAATACCAAGAGGTTTTGGCAGCTCCTAGTGCTTTCTTTTTTTGAGCAGAACTCAGAGGCAGAGGTTTGGTTCATAGCTCACAATTCTCTTCCTACCACCATCCCAGGTGAGCTTTACAGTCCCATAGAGAGGTCCTGAGTGTGACCCAAGACTGAACCATCCAAGTCCCCAGCTCAATGCTAGCTTCTTAAGGAAACCAGAAGGCAAGTAATAGCTAAGCTCCAAATGGGAAGAAGCTCTGCAGAATGTTAAAACTGTTGCTCAGGCTGCCTCTCTTCTCTCTGTTATTTTCTGTCATTGGCCTGTAGCAAATTAATTTCTTCCTGTAGTGTACCCTTTGTGGAAAATTTGTTCTTACATTTGCCTTGATGATAGTGAAGATGTGACCTTAAATTTCAAGGTTTTTGTGATATCATTGAAAAATGTAATAGGACCCACATTTATTAAATATTCCTCTGGGCCAAATACTGGGGTAGACACTATAACAGAATCATGAATCTGAGCCTTACAATATTCCTGAGAAACAGGGTTTACTACTAATGATGATCTTACTGAAGAAGCAGACTTAGAGAAGTTAGCCTCATGCAGAGTCACAAGAGGGAACCTCAGAGTGGAGATCAGGCTCAAGACAGCAAGTACTTACCACTCAGATGTCCTCCTTTACTGATCATTCAGGTGGCACTAAGAAATCCCCACCTTCCCTCCCGCAGCAGGAGCCAGACTTTGTGGTGTTGACTTCTCTCACTTCTCAACTAGCATTAGAGCACTGAAGAGGAAGCTAGATGCAAGTTAATTTTAAATAATGCACTGAGCAGAATCAGAACCCCTGAAGGAGCTGTCAAGTGTGGCCGGAATCACGTAATATCCCGTCTTGAATTTAGCATTAGAACTGTTGGTATAATAAAAACATCGAATGGTTCTACTCATCAAAAGCAGGCATGTTTAAACACTGGGAATCAAAGTGCCTCTGAGCAATTCATAAGCCAGGTCCATCTGCACAATTACACTGCGGTGTGTCGTCATTTCCTTAACTTGTGAATTTTATTTATTAGGGTTATTGTGTAAAATGGTCTATAAAAGCCACATACTATTTGTAACATGTCTATAGAATTATATGTTTTGACATGATACTCTTAATGTACTTCATGGGGTTCTCTCACATTTTACATAACCTGAAGATAAATAGTGAACAGATCGTACTTGAAGGAGGAGTCAATAGTATCTACATAGCAAGTACTCTGGGTCATTAAAGCACTTGGAGGCCTCCTTTCATCTGGGTTCTCCTTGACACAGACTCTTGGCTTTAATCATCACTTCAGCATCTAATCCTCACACAGTAACTTGTGTGGTTCTGCACCCTGTGGTCTCACCTCCAGGATTCTCTTGTATTGATCCTACTACCCTGGCCAATGGCTCCTTTGATCAAAGTCTCTTCTACATTAACAAATTCAAGATTTGTATGTTTGTGCAGATGTTTTTATGTGGGGGTCTGTTAAATAACTTCAGGGCACAGATGTCCAGCATGTGCTCTGGATCACTGTGCACATAGTGAGGACACAGGAGTCCGGCATGCCCTCTGGATCACTGCACACAGAGTAAGTACTAACTGGGTAAATAAACAGAGACAGAGGCTCTCAGAATGAAGCCCTGTGTAACTCATATAAAATTGTCATAGTGTGGAGAATAACCTTTCCTTTCATATTAAAATTATGAAACCTAACAGACAGAGTCCCTATTGCTTATAACTACACCAGATTTATTCCCAAGGGGCAGCTTGTTCCCTGGGAAACCCTGACTCAGCGGGTTTAAATTACTCCTTTTGAGCCACTTAACTTCTAAATTTTCTCATTCAGTGGCTTAAACTTGACTTTAATATTGCCTGCACTCAAATATTTGCATTTAATTGCAGCAGTAGTATGCTTTCCTGTTGGCATCTAAAATATATTCATTACTAGTGTCAGGCTTACATTGAGAGAGTTTGGTTATTTGTATCCAAGAAATCAAATTCAACAAAGATAACTGAAGGCATGTAAGTAGTTTTTTTTTTTTTTCTACTTTTTATTGTAAGAATATGCAGTCTGAAGATACACAAATTCAAATCCTTGGCAAATCATATTTTCACTGGCTGTTTGTCTAGAGATAAATGGACATGTATGGAGAAAGTTATTTTTAAGAATGATAAGTCAACACAAATTTCATTTCCTGAAATGTATGTGTACATATACTTTGAATATGTATACAATTCAAGAAAATATTGTGTCTGGTAATGTAGTTGCTGTAGTAGTTTACATGATGAAGAGTTGAACCTTATACAAATTTATTTAAATCTTAAACTCTATTCCAAATTAAAGAACATTAAGATCTCATTATAGGCTTGTGACTACACGGTTACAACAGACGTGTGGGAGACCAGCGCGCTAGGCGTGCGGGTGGGAGACCAGCTTGCTAGGCGTGCGTTCCTCGAGTTATTCATCTTATTAAGACCAACGTGTTCTTGCCTCAACACCACGCCTTTAAGGACACAAGTGGGCAAAGTAATACCGAGGCCCACAAGTTATCTCTGCAGTAGTTTTAACCAGAAACAGGAAGATGGCATGTATGTGAGCAAACATTGATTTCATGAGTCCTGTATCTTTGCTGATCAAATCACCTTCTTGTCCAATGTGTTGTGAAGCATTAAGTTTCTCTCTTCAGAAGAGGACTGTACCAACTTAGAACTGGTGTGTTCTGAAGATGGATAGTGACCTCTGAAAGGCATTCATTAATCACTTACAACTGACCTGCAAAATTGAATTGAATGAACCAGACAAACCTTTGCTAAATTTTAAGCCCAATTTTCACCTAAAATACTTAGACAATCAAAGAGGAACTGTTCTTTTGACCTAAATTACTAGAAAATAGCATGCTGCTTTTCCTCCTCACTGACTATGCAGATATGCGAACACAAAGCTATAACTTCTGCTGAGAAGAACACATGCGTTGTAAGTTGGGAGAGATGACATGGTGATCAGAGGCCACATGCAAGACATCTGCAAACAAAGAATGAGAGTGAGGAGATGCTCACAGGGACTGGACTGGTGGATGTAGCCGCAAGGATATCTGTAATTTGTGTTCTTCTCTGAGTGAGAGCAGAGAAGAAAGAAAGGGTAGTTTCAAATATGTAAAGACAATAACTATCATCAGAGGTTTCCCCACATCTCCCCTTGGTTTCATCAGGGAAATCATCTGCTAGTCTGTAAACACAGTGAACCAATTAAGAGGACAGCACAGATTAACCAGGGAGCTGTCTCGGGCTACTGCTATTTTGGGAACTGAATGCAAGGAAAGATGAATCAGCTAACAGTCAGGGAAGGTTTCTTATGTACAACAGGCTTGGAGAATGAACAAGAATTATCCTGGTGGCAGAGCAGCAGCAGGGTACGTCAGGTAGAGAGATCATCACAGGCCTAGGACCTACAATGTGTTCTCAGAGTGGTCACACCCAGCTTCTTGTTAGCCTCCAGCATGTTCAACAAATTTGAGAGGAAGCATTTGCTTTGAGTCCAGGTGTTCTGCTGGATGTGTCATAAACAAACTTACTCCATATTTCTTAGATAGAAGAATGGCACAGATTTCAGTGTTATACAGGTATTGGAGAATTCAGTCAGGCTAGTACCACAATGGCAAGATACGGTGGAGGCTATCTGATCTAGATAGTACAATAGGAATTGAAAGGGAATAACAGGAGATGCTAAACATCACAAATTATTTAAGTAATTGTAATGTGCCCGCAGTTTACCACAGTGCCACTAGGTGGGGAACGTGCATTATTCACGGCTTGAAATTGCCAGTTTCTTTTCTAGCAAATGGGATGTATCTAATTTTGAAAATTCAAGTGTTCACATTCTAATTAAATCAAATTAGACTTTCTATTAGTGAAATATAACCTTATAACTCTAGTTAGTAAAAGAAACTACAATGTTACTCATTGGAAATTTCAACCATAAAAGGACCTGTGTGCAAAATTGGAACTATCTAAATAAAACCCCTCTGGGAGTCTCTGTGTTATTTTATTATTTCCTATTTAATATCCACTCTGAGCAACTTGGTATTAACTAGTAACAAGTGTCTCTACTAATAAATGGCATCAAATCATTTGGAAGCTTGCATTTGAAAATAATGTTTTATTATAATATCTCTGGGTTAGAGCCCATTTCTCCTAGCTCTCTGATCTCTCTGGTAGGTAATATAGGTAATAGCAATAATTAGATATTACCCTCATCTGTCTTCTTTTGCTGCTAGGCATCTCAACAAAGCCGTGTTATTTGCACTGTTGGTTCTACACACTGTCGAAGCAGGGTCAATGCCTATTGTGCTTAGATTACTGTGCCTGTTATACTACCAAACACAGAATAGATGCACAGTGAATTAATCCATTTCTGCTCATCAAAAACTAACGCAGTCTCCTTCTCGTGTAGTCTCTGCACATCAGTTATGACTACTTTTTATAAAATCATACTATAGAAGTTTATCCCTATTACACCCTGAGACTGATTCAAAGGACTTTCACATCTGCTTTGTTGTCATATATCATTGAAAATATGTGTGTATGCAAGGGTGTATGTGTTTGTACACACATGCATGTGCAAGTGTGTGTGCATGCATGTGTGTGCACACGTTTGCATGGGTGTATGTGTGTGTATTCAAGAGGCATTGAAATTTGGCACTAATCTTTCTATATTCAACCAGATTATGATTTATATTATGCTAAATCCTAGAAATAACCTATATTTATATTGCTTAGATTTATCTACATAAACATGGTTATGCATCTATCAGTTTAATCTTTCAAATAACCAAGTTCTATAATCATAAACTTACAAATGAAAAAGCTTAGGTTCAGTTTGTGGAGATGAAGCTTGGTGATGTAGCACTTGCCTGTAGTGTATCATTTGCCTATAACCTTGGGTTCAAACCCATGTCGTAGAAGGAGAGAAGGAAGCTACACTTTAGATGATCTAAGCAAGGCACTAAAGAGCACACAGATAGCAAGGTTGATGCAGTGAGTTAGAACCACAGTCTGGACACTTGGCTACCTGGCAGATTTCACTGGAATGCCACAGTCTTCTAATTTTTGACAATTTCCTGCTTGAGAATACATTCAAAGTAGGAAAATAGGAATAGTATTCAAATATTTTTATGGAGTGGGATCTTCAGTATAGCAGTCTTGCTGAAAATTGTCAATGAGCAGGAAAAATTCTAGTCCATTAAAAGTTTGGAAATCGCTCACAATCTCCATGTATTGTGAATTTGGTCAACAGTTTTGTCCATTTCTATAAAACAAGAGTCAGACTATGTGCCTCTCTAAAATAAGTACATAATCAATGTACATCAAAACAAGGAGAAAATGAAGTCAGAAGTCTAAAAACTGAACCTTAAGTTTTCCTAAGCAGCTAGTGTGAATCTTCAATTATTACTAAAAATACATGCAGATAGGACATGCATCCGTGGTGTAGCCTGGATGCAAATAGGACACGCATCCGTACTATAGCCTGTCTAGGAAGTGAATGCCTTCATGTCACCCAGCAGGAGTGGAAACTGTATAATCTCTCTTGGAAGGAAACTTGGCAAGAGGCACACAAACTACAAAAACAAATCCTTTGGCCAAGCAATTTCATTCACAAATCATATCTGTTTATCATACAGATACCGATAGCCTACAGACATCCATGTGTGAACCTTCATAAAACCAGGATTTTTTTTAATCATAAAAAAATATTAAAGAATTTAAAGATTCATTATAAGAAAACTGGTTGATTAAATCTTGGGACACCTATACCACCAGCCATTGTGCAACTAAAAGAACAAGTAGATTTTTAACATTAATGATGGAAAATGACATAAGGATGTTACATATGCTATTATCTGTGCCTTCTTAGGAAAATAAAAAGTGAAATAAAACAACACACATATTTCTAAGCATCTATATCTGTGAGAATATGTTCAGAACTAACTCTAAGAATATATTACAGCACTGGGCAACAGTCATTGTGTCCAGGGAGGGAAGCAAACCCCTGGAAACCGGGGAGGAAAGGGGTCCTGCACCCTGAGCATGCATTATCTAAGTTCTTAAACCCTATTTTTTACTTTTAAACTTTTTTAAAGATGCGAATCCTTTAATCTTTCATTTCCAGTTCTGAATCTTTGGCTTGTAGTCACTATAAAATATATGCCAGGTACTCTTGCTCAAAGATGTTATTTGCAGTGTCTATTAATGATAAAGAAGAAAATCAATAGAATATTCAACATTTGGTAGCTAAAAACAAGAAATATGGGCACTTGTGTTTGTCTTATTTTCTCCTTTGTGAATTTAGTAAGTGTATATTCAGTAGCAATGATTCCAGATAAAGGCCTAGTTCTTCATTGAATTCAGCCTCTGACATTGTCCTTGACATATAGCCATCACTCAACTAAAAGTTACACAAAAATTAATAAATAGAAAGGAGACTGGAATGGTGGAATTGGAGGCATTAGCAAGAGACACTGTTGGTTTTTCCCTTGGGTATTCTTTTTATTTTCATTTTCCACAATGAAGTTGCTATTTTATGGTTGGAAAGCAGTATCAGTGCAAGAAGACTGCATCCTAAAAGATTCATAGTCTTCAAGCCAGACTCGTCTAGAGAGGAATGAACAGCTATTTTAATGAGTACCAGCGAGTATTCTGTCTGATCAGTATTACTCATAGAAATTCTGGGATGGATGGTGAAAGCTATATATAAGTGCCAACTGATATATCTAGTGAACATTGGAGAGGTACGTGGAGAATAATTTGAATGCTGATTACAATATCACTCTGCAGATTGAAGAAATCACAGAACTTGTATTAGAATTGTTTGAGCAAACAGATAACAGTGGAGATATTTCCTGTAACAGTTGAACTGATCTAGTTTTGTATCTGAGGTTTTGACTACAGACTGCTCTAAGATTAGTTTCTCACTTGTTGAGCCATCTCCACAGCCCTCTGCAACTCTGTCTGCAAAGTAAGACTGATAGGATGGCCTTTGAAGTGTCACTTGTGGGATGTGTCCCTAATACACATAAAGGCTTAGTGGCTGGCATGGCTATCAGGGTGGCTTTAAGGATGGCTCTCTTATCTTTCTGCTTCTGCCATATGTGTCACTGTGTCCTGAGTGTGAAGGAAAATACTGGTTTAGATATTGGGAAAGGGCTTATTTTGTAATCAAGCACTTAACTTAATCCTACTAATGTTTCCTTTTGTATGGAGTGTTTTCTGGATGGATCTGTATCTGCCTGCCACTCAGTAATTAGCACCTACACTGCATTGATTAAACAAAATAAACACATACAGACCTGCTTTGTCAACCTTAGGATCTTGTTCTAGGCCAAGGAAGGTCCTGTTTCTATGCTTAAGAAAAATTAACACATTAACCTGGGTTTGGATATTTGAATAAAGTCATTAGCCTTTTTATATTCACTTTCTGTTCCCAGAAATCTCTCATCATTTACAGTGCAGGCACATCAGAGAGAGCGACACTTGGGACAGGAAGTTCTCTGTCCTTCCTTGCTCTCTAGTATCAACTACATTAATATTTTTAGATGCCAGTTTTACAAAATGATTTTATAGTTTCCCCACATGTAGTCTAAACTACCTAACAATTAGTGTAATGTGTAATAAAGTAGATTGGAAATGATTGTATTTATTCCATTTAGAATAAAAAGATAACTATTAAAATTCTAACATTAAATAACATATGTATGATAGTTTACACATATAAATAACTTTATAGTTGGATGCAGTGCTATGGTCCTGTAATCCTAGCATTTCAGAAGCTGAAACAGGAACACTGTGAACTGAGGCTTGGATTATACAGACTGTCTCAAAATTTCTTCTTCTAAGCCACACTTGGATTATCTGGCTAATTTTTGAAAAGTCTTGGTCTGTTTGGGCTGTTATGACAGAATTTTATTTCTCACAGTCCTGGAAAATTCCATGAATCCCAAAATCAAAGTAGATGCCTGAAGCTTCAGTATCTGGTAAGAGGCCATTTCCTGGGACATCATGTTTTGTTAATGTCTTCATATGACGTTGTGGAGTGGAGGGCTCTGGAGTGAAGAATATCATGAGCCAATCATCTCCTAAGACTGCTCCCGCAAATATCTTCACATTGGTGATTAGATTCCAATGTGTACTCCCAGTGGGGGACATACATGTGTAGTCTACTGTGAGACATCTGAATGATTTGAGTAAAGTCAGTTAAATTACACAGCCAACGCAGCAGTACGAAGAAAGATTATGAAGGGTGAGATGAAAACCATGCCATTCAGTAACACTAAAAATTATTCTGTGATGTCAACCCTTCGAATCGTGTGACAGTAGTGACTTTTAATGTTCCTAAGGAACCTACAAGTGTGACCACACTTTCTTACAGGGAACCCATTGTAAAGTTTTGCAGTGGGTGGATCTTCACAAAATGACTTTATATGATGCTATATTTTAAATTAAATTTTGGGCAGCATCTCTGATAAGTTGAAAGAAATATGTCTAATTACCAAACAGAAATATTTAAATGACTCTCAAAAAGAGAAATAAAAATTAAAATCCAAGGTCTGGAGAAGTAGTGAAGTGATTAAGGGTATTTGTTAGTCCTCATAGAGGACTTGAGTTTAGTTCCCCAAACCTATGGCAGGGGCCTCACAACCCCAGCACCAGGGGATCTGGCGCCCTCTTCTGGTGGTCTTGCATATGCACATGCACACACACATGCACAGGTGCACATAAACATAATGAATAAAGTATTGCAGAAATAGAACAATAATTTTGATATTTGGTTTAGTGTAATAAGTAAATTAAAAATATCAATTTATAGCACTTCCTTTGCTCCTCCAAGCAATAGCTCTGTCTAGAGAATACCACTTCATAGCAGCAGTTTGACTCAGATAAAATATGTAATTCCCAAAGTCACACAAACCAGAATGTTCAAAACAATTTCAATTACTCTACATGGTATTTGAGGGAGAGAAAGTTGTGATTCTCAAGCTTATAATCAGGGAGCATAATAAACAGGTATTTAAGTGCCTGTATACATCTGACATCATAGACACATCAAAAATCTGATAAGAAAACTCAGGATTTGTTGTAGGCCATCTTCTAGAACTCAGTGACAATTCTGTAACAATTATAATACTCATGAGATGGCAATAAGCAACAGTTTGAGATCTTACACTAAGCCAAACAGTGGGCTCTTTTACAATAATACTACTAATCCACCAGATTAGCTTCAAGGCAGTCTTGAACAGCTCCAAGCATACAATGATTTATTTAACTCTTCAAGAAGGGACACCATAAACTTTGTTTTTGTCGTTCTGGAATATATTCTCAAAGGGAGGGACTGGAAACCCATCCTCTCTGGTTGCTACACGATTTCTCAGACTCTCTTTCGAAGAGTCTTTCCTTGCTTTTTTAATGTAGGTATGTGACTTTATATTAGTCATCTTCCTTCATTTTTCAAGTAAGATATCTCATCTGTGTATGTAGCTCAAGAGTGTTTAAAGCTATTTTCTGATAATTTTTTATGTAACCCAAAGAGCATAAGTATATAAATATGTGTAAAAATAAAAACTAACCATTCACCAGTAATAAATGCTGAAGAAATATGTTTTAAAACAAGTCTTTGGTATATTCATAATTTTGTCATTTATTAAAAATACTAGCAAATTTGCATAATAATTATATATACTTATTTTACATAAGGAATTAAATCTTGACTGAATAGTTGATACTGCAGGATGTAGAGAATCTTAAAAATAGTACTTAACACAAATATATAGTATAATGGTATAAGTATCATCTGTAATAATCCCAAGTAAAATAATCATTTAATCATTTTTGTGAGTCTGGAATCAGACCTCATTATTTTATTTTAATTTTGGCCAATGTATCCAGGCTGGCCTGGAACTAGATGTGTAGTCAAGAATGATCCTGAACTGCCACTACCTGGCATCGTATCTACTGAGTGCTAGAATTACAGGTGTATGCTACCATGCCGGGTTTACCTGGTACTGGTGATCAAATTCAGGGCCTCCTGCATGGAAGAGGAGCCCTCTACTAACTAAATAATATCCCTAGCCTCTCAAATAGCAAGTTCTAAAACTAAACATCCTAGCATTTATTATAATCCAAAGATATGTCAACTTGATGTTTACATGCATAATAATGACAGGAGGAAAGGAATTTATTTATTTATTTATTTATTTATTTATTTATTTATTTATTTATTTATTACTTCTCAAATGTTGTCCCCACCTCCGGGTCCTTCCCTCACACAATCCCTCCCCTCATACCCACTCTCCTTCTCCTTTGAGGGGGTAGGGCCCTTCCTGGGTATCTCCCACCCTGGCACATCAAGTTTCTTTGGGCCTAGGTACATTCTCTCCCACTGAGGCCAGACAAGGCAGCCTTGTTGGGGAATGGATTCCAAAGGCAGGCAACAGCTTTAGTGAGAGCCCCCACTCCAGTTGTTGGAGACCCAATTGAAGACTGAGCTGCACAGCTGCTACATACATGCCTGGGGCCTTGGTCCAGCCCGTGTAGGCTCTTTGGTTGGTGGCTCAGTCTCTGAGAGCTTCCAAGAGTTCAGGCTAGTTGACTCTGTTGGTCTTCCTGTGAAGTTCCTAGCCCCTGCAGGGCCTTCAGTCCTCCTCTTAACTCCTCCACAAGAATCCCTGACCTCTGTCCAATGATTGGCTGTGGGTCTCTGCATCTGTTTCAGTCAGCTGCTGGGTGGAGCTACTCAGAGGACAGCCATACTAAGCTCCTATCTGCAAGCATAACAGAGTATCATTAATAGTGTCAGATTGGTCCACCCCGCCATGGGATGGACTCAAGCCAGACTAGGGATTGGTTGGCCATTCCCTCAGCCTCTACTCCATCTGTGGACCTGAATCTCTCTAAGACAGGACAAATTTTGGATTGAAAGTTTTGTGGGTGGGTTGGTGTCCCCATCACTCTACTGGAGGTTATGTCTTCAGGTTTTAAAAACAAGAACATCATGAACTTTGCAGGCAAATGGATGGAACTAGAAAATAGCATCCTGAGTGAGGTAACCCAGACCGAAAAGGACAGACATGCATGGTATGTATTCACTGATAAAGTGGATATTAGCCCAAAAGCTCAGAATACCCATGATACATCTCATAGATCCCAAAAGGGTAAACAAGAAGGAAGACCCAAGCAAGGATACTTCAATTTTGATTAGAAGGGGAAATAAAATAGTCATAGGAGGCAGAAGGAGGGGGAGGTGTCGGGGGGAGGGAAATGGGGGTCAGAATCAAGTATGGAGAGAGACAGGAGGGAAGGCCAACGGGCTGGGAGAATGAGTGGAAATCTTTAGCTGCCAGCAGCTGGGGAGGTGGAGGAGTCTCTAGGAAGTGCCAGAGACCTGGGGTGGAGGAGTCAATGCTGGTGACCTTGGCCATGAGGCATAACAGTGGGGATATGAAACCTGAAGAGAATTGTTTATTCTTTAAGAATTTTGTATAATGTGTTTGGATCATAGTTGTTCCCTCTTCTCTATCTACTTATACACTGTGTCTGCTGTGCTATCTAGCAGCAGATGTTCCAGTCCTCTGGCTCTTACCATTTTTCTTCCTCCTATTTTATGATAGTCCTTGAGCCTTAGAGAGTAGTGGTTGTATTGTGACAGTATCCACTGACCCAGTGCTCATCTTTTCTCAGTATTTTGAGCAGTATTATGGTCTCTGTGTGCTACAAAATGAAGCTGTTTTGATGATAAGTGTAAGATACACTTATCTGTAAATATAAAGACTTAAAATTAAGTAGGAATGGTGCTTGTTTGGGAATGTGGCAGTAGTCGGGTCTTCTGTAGGTCCTGTGGCTTGTTCATCCATGGGCAGAGGGTGAACTAGGCAGGAACTCCCTCCTGCTGTCCAGGCCAGAGTTCAGTTAGGTTATCACTAGGACATAAAGGACTCAGTCACACCTTTTGGAGTAGCTTGCCATTCTGGCATTGTTGTGGTTTGTAGGCATAACAGCTAGATGGGACCATTAACTGCTGTTCTATCTCTGCTTTCATATCTCCTGCTTCCATGAGAGCTAGCCCTTAGGGGAAGGTTTCTATGTCAATTCCAACTCAATTCCTCCAGGTCCTGTGCCCAAAGTGTGCAATGTCTTCAGCAATAGGATCTTACCTTCAAGCTCTGGGAGGTAACCAAACCAATAGCAATAACCTGTCTTGTTTAGGGGCGACTCTTGGGTTCCCGAGACCAGCAACTTGAATCCCAGGTCTAGTACTGGGATTTTTGATAGGTAGTCAATGTTTTTTTTCTGGAGGAGCATTATCACTCCAACAGGAGTAACTCTAATTAAACTAACTCATGATCTCTGTCTCTCTTTCTTATTAAACATAGAATCAGATGACCCCCCCCCCGTGGCTTTCAAAACATCTTTAGTGTTATTTATCCCTCCTCCTGCCTTCTGTATTGCTCTCTTTCCTCTTTCCTCAGGTAAGTCTCTCCTACCCATCTCCCCACTAGAACTAGAAAATACTAAACTGGATGAGGCTACCTAGACCCAGACCTCTGAGTGGGGCCTTATCTATCGTCAGTCCTTTCCAACTCCTTAGAAAACAGCCTGTTTTCTGGATTGAATGCTAGGATCTGCTACACAATCGAGACTAGGGTACAAGGCTCACACAGGACAGATGTTTATCTGAAGAGCTACAACAAAGAAAACAAACTTTATTAAACACAGTTCCTTGAGAGTAGACTCCAGTCATCCATCTTCCCCATCCTTTATGACCATTCGTTCCAGAACTGGACAGAGACCCTTCACAGCAACAGCAACTTAATTCTCAGACAGATGACAGGACCTCTCTCTTACCTCAGAGACTGATTTTCCACAGCATAACCAAACAAATTAAAGTCATCTGTGTCCTGGCCAAGTTCTAGATTGTTTATTCAGTTAGTTAGAAATAGTTTTGTTCTCCTTAGAAAAAGAGCAAGGGATAAAGAGAAATAAAATGTTAAGAAAGGGGAAAATATAGAGCCCTACTTTCTTGTTCTTTTTAAAAAATTTTTAAATTTAATTTTATGATTTTTTTACTTATTCACTGTACATCCTACTCACTGCCCCTCTCCTTGTCACTCCCCTCCCCCACAGTCCTTCCCCCATCCTTGTGTCCCTTCTCCCGTGAGCAGGTGGGGACCCATGGGTGTCTCCTCTACCCTGCACTTCAAGTCTCTGCAAGGCTAAATGCTTCCTCTTCCTGAGTCCAGACAAGGCAGCCAGCTAGTAGAACATATCCCACGTACAGGCAACAGCTTTTGGCATAGACCCCTGCTCCAGTTGTTCCAGGACCCATAAGAAGACCAAGCTACACATCTGCTACATATATGTGGGGAAGCCTAGGTCCAGCCAATGTTTGTTCCTTGGTTGGTCGTTCAGTCTCTGAGAGCCCAAAGGATCCAGGTTAGTTGGTCTTCCTGTGGAGTTCTTACCCCCTTTGGAGCTGCAATCTGTCCTCCTATTCTTTCATAAGACTCCACAGGCTCCTTCTACTGTTTGGCTGTAGCTGTCTGTATCTGTCTGAGTCAGCTGCTGGGTGGAGCCTCTCAGAGGACAACATGCTCCTGTCTGCAAGTGTGGCAGAGTATCATCAATAGTTTTAGGGATTGGAGCTTGCCTGTGGGATTGGACTCAAGTTGAGCAGGTTATGGTTGGCCATTCCCTCAGTCTCTGCTCCATCCCTGGTCTCTGCATTTTTTATAGACAAGAAAAATTTTGAGTTGAAAGTTTTCTGGGTGGGTTGGTGTCTCCTATCACTCCCCTGGGACTTCTCTCTGGCTACGGGAGGTGGCCTCTTCAGGTTCCATATCCCCAGTGTAGTGAGTCTCAGCAAAGGTCACCCCCATTGATTCTTCCACACCTCTCTTATCCCAGGTCTCTGTCTTGTCTGAAGATCCCCCACCCCCACCTCCTCATCCCTGTCAGTCGCAGATTTCCATTCATTTTCATGGCCATCTAGCCATCTCTCCTGTCCTATCCAACTCGTAATCCCGAATCCCCCATTCCTCTCTTCATCCCTTTCTCTTCCAATGCCCTCCCTCTATTTGCTTCTTATGACTATTTTAGGATTTGGATTGTTATAGACAGATCACCTGGAACTAAGTACATTATGTTTTTTGTATGTTTTAACCAATAATGGTTTTCTATAATTAATGATCTACATCTGTTGCAGAGAAGTTTCTTTGATAGCAGGTAATAGCTACACTTCTTAAGTTTTATTTTTTTATTTTACGTATCCAGTGTTCTGCCTGCATGCCTGCATGCCTGCATGCCTGCATGCCTGCATGCCTGCATGCCTGCATGCCTGCATGCCAGAAAAGGGTACAAGATCTTATTACAGCTGACTATAAGTCATCGTGTGCTTGCTGAGAATTGACATTGGAAGTTCTAGAAGACCAACCAGGGCTCTTAACCTCTGAGCCATCTCTCCAAACCTATTTTCTTGGTCTTATGTGATATCTGTTCAGGATGTCTCTGGACTACTGGGGCAGGGTAGAAAGACATAGGGAATCTTCACTGAGAAAGGGGTTTTCCCTTCATGTGGGAGCAACTTCTTGTCTGTTGAACCCAACACTGAATTAGACTTTTAACAATAAAGCATTTGATACCTTTTTCTTCTTCCTTTTTTTTATTTATCTTTTTTTTATTTTTTATTTTTTGATACTTTATTTACATTTCAAATGTTTTCCCCATTCCAGGTCTCCTCTTTGGAAACCCCCTATACCATCCACGCCCCGGCCTCTATGAGGGTATTCCCCCATCCACCCACTCCCGTCTTCCCTCCTTGACATTCCCCTATACTGGGGTATCTAACACCATCAGGCCCAAGGGCCTCTTGTCCTCCTGATGGCCAACAAAACCCTCCTCTACCACATATGTGGCCAGCACCATGGATCCCTCTATGTGTGTTCTTTGGATGGTGGTCCAGTCTCCTGGAGCACCGGGGGATCAGGCCAGTTGACACTGTTGCTCCCTCCATGGGGCTGGAAACTCCCTCAGCTCCTTCAGTCCCTTCTCCAACTCCGCCATCTGGGAACCCCATGCTCAGTCCAACCATTTCTGTGAATTGAATCTCGGGTATTCCGAACTTTTGGGCTAATATCCACTTAGTAGTGAGTACATACCATGTTCGTTCTCTTGTGACTGAGTTACCTCACTCAGGATGATATTTTCAAGTTCCATCCATTTGCCTGCGAATTTCATGAAGTCATTGTTTTTAATAGCTGAGTAGTATTCCATTGTGTAAATGTACCAAATTTTCTGTAGCCATTCCTCTGTTGAGGGACATCTGGATTGTTTCCAGCTTCTGGCTATTATAAATATGGCTGCTATGAACAGAGTGGAGCATGTGTCCTTATGACATGTTGGAGCATCTTCTGGGTATATACCCAGGAGAGGTATAGCTGGATCCTCAGGTAGTATTATGTCGATTTTTCTGAGCGTCTGCCAAACTGATTTCCAGAGTGGTTGTACCAGCATGCAATCCCACCAGCAATGGAGGAGTGTTCCTCTTTCTCCACATCCTCACCAGTATCTGCTGTCACCTGAGTTTTTGATCTTAGACATTCTGACTGGTGCGAGGTGGAATCTCAGGGTCATTTTGATTTGCATTTCCCTGATGCTTAAGAATGTTGAACATTTCTTTAGGTGCTTCTCAGCCCTTCAAGTTTCCTCAGTTGAGAATTCTCTGTTTAACTCTGTTCCCTATTTTTTGATAGGGTTATTTGGTTCTCTGGAGTCTAACTTCTTGAGTTCTTTGTATATATTGGATATTAACCCTCTATTGGACATAGGATTGGTAAAGATCTTTTCCCAATCTGTTGGTTGCTGTTTTGTCCTATTGACAGTGTCCTTTGCCTTACAGAAGCTTTGCAATTTTATGAGGTCCCAATTGTCGATTCTGAATCTTAGAGCATAAGCCATTGGTGTTCTGTTCAGGAACTTTTCCCCTGTGCCCATGTGTTCAAGACTT
>CM052716.1:69000056-69064059 GCA_028551405.1 Uromys caudimaculatus | reverse complement strand
AGAAGAAGGTATATTCTTTTGATTTAGGATTAAATGTTCTATAGATATCTGTTAAATCCTTTTGGTTCATTACCTTTATTAGTTTCACTGTGTCTCTGTTTAGTTTGTGATTCCAAGATCTGTCCATTGATGATAGTGGAGTGTTGAAGTCTCCTACTATTGTTGTGTGAGGTGTAGCATAGCTATTTTCATGGCACCTTTATAATATGCTCTTACTTGACCTGAGACCAGCCCAGCCAGATGAGCTGTATCACCTAGTGTACGAATTACTGACATGGTTTCCTGATAGGATTAATTAGTTCCCTGGTGATTTGGGCCGCAATATATGTGCTGTCTGCTTCCAGGACAACTCTTACCACTCTTCTGCAAACACTAGAAGACTAGAAGGAGGGAATGAGAAATAAGGGACCCTCCCACATCTTTCTCTATGCTGTTCCATGTCACATTTCTTGATAGTAACCAGGTAGTTGGGTCTCCTGTTGTTCAGCTGTCCACTGGACAGGTCTCTCCATCACCTCAAATGCTGACATCACCTGATAAGAACAGGCCCAGGAAAGTATACTATAGCATCAATCCATGTTCATCTGACTTTAATTTTAAAAACAGATACATAAACTCCCATTTCTGTGGTATAGTTTTATAACTGTGGAAAGATTTATTTTGGCTCATGGGTCAGTGGTTTTAGACCACTGTCAGCTGCTTATGTTTTTTCTGACCCAGGATAAGGCAGGAAAATTAAAGCAGAAGCATATGACAAAATAAAGTTGCTCATGCCCTCAAGACAATGAGGAAGGAGGAAGAGAGGAAGAAAGAGGAAAGGGAGAGGGGGGAGAAGGAGAGAGACAACAATTAGGACAGATTCTGGCAAAATACCTTTCTTTAACCAGATAGTACCTTTCACACCTGCCTCAAATGTCATTAAATTATGACAGACTTCATGAATGAAGCACTTTTCAATAACTAGACCCATCAGCTGAGGATCAAGCCTTCAATACATAAAATTGTTGAGGGATACTTGATTTTTAAACCAAAATAATTCCTAAAGGATATACTTTATATTCTTAAACTGTTAGCGGTCCCCGTGAGAGACTTTTTCAAATTGATTCCCATGTTATTTTATCCTTCCCCACTCTTTTCGACTCATCCAACCCTTAACCACCTGAAAGCACATTATTCTGACCCACTCCCCTAATCAACTGAAGACCATATCTACAAAAGTGGGGAAACAAAAATGTTGCCATTAAGTAAACAACGTGAGCCTTCAATGCTCTTGTGAATTCCAAGCACAGAATATGCCTATTCTTGTGATTTACTGGGCGATAAGAAAAGGTTTGGGGAGCAGGGCTTGACCCATATATCAGCAGCAAGTAGTAGGGCTCTGGGCTGTTCCTTGGGTATGTGCTCCATATGGCATCAAGAGAGAAAGAGAGTCCAGCTCTCCCCAAACCTGCCAAGTTCTCTGTCCACCACTTCTGGGTCTGTTTTGTGGCATATCACTGGGTTTCACTAGGATCTAAAGAATGATCAGTCCTGTTCCTAGCTTTCCACATTATGCTCTTACCAATGCTTGTGGAGAATGAAGAGGGAAAGGCCTACAGCCCTAAACAGAGAAAGGAAATCACTGTTCCCTGATGTTCATTTTCCCTGTCTGACCATTAACAATACATCAACATTGTCTCCTTCCTGTTTTTTTTCTTAAGACTTTCCTTTCCCTGGACATCATATTCTCTGAGTACTAAAAGCACACAGAAAAAAACTCATGGAAATGAAACAGCAATAAGGCTGTTGTTGGCTTTATTTAAAAAATATTATCCAGTATTTAAATGGTGATTATTTCCAGAAACTTGGCAATTGTAACTGTACAAATGATAAAATTGATTCCAGTCACAGTCCATCTTTGTTTAGAAAGGAAATACCAATAATGCTTGAAAAACGGCTTGTTAAGGACCTTGGTTTGCTGGAGGTGGCTCGTGATCTATTTGCTAACGCAGCATCTTGTTGGGGAAAATAATAAGTGCCGCTTTTCTTTACTCCGTATTATTTTCACTATGGATCTTTGAGCAGGAAATAAAAAGCAGCTAATAGCTCATGGGGCATGTGGAATTAGTTTACGCAAAACCAGCCCCTCTCCTGCTGACTGCCTCCTCTTTCCTGTGCTGTTTTGTCTGTGCTGGCCTTACAACATGTCAACAAATCTCTTTTGAGCTCAGATGGGAGGAAGGTTGGTGGTGCTCTCTCTTTCTGTAAGGGAGTAATTTATAACAGATGTGCTTTTTCAAAAAGGTACAAATTTGTCTTGTAAAATATTTGTAAAGAAAAATAGCCTCTGGATTTCACAAAGTAACTCTTACTTATGTTTGGAGATGTCACCAAGAGCATTGTTTTTACAATATAACAGGGTTCCTTCTCACATAATTTCATTATATTGCGATTAGCTTTAAGGAAGAGCCGAATTTAAAGATCTGAAACAATGTACCATATGTCCCTCAGCATTTAAACAGTGACCCAAAGGAAGCCCAGTTTGAATTCTGAGACGTTGCAGGGGTTATTGTCAACTGATAGTGATATCTTAGCTTCTCTCACACACTTTCCTCATCTGTCAGTAAGGACAGACACCTGCTCCTGTCATCTTAAGTGGGAAGATGAAAGTCAAATGCTTTAGAAGTTATAAAGTCCTAAAAATATGATTGTTTTCATTTATTTATATCTATTGAAAAAAGTTTTCTAACACCGTGTATCTCCCTCTCTCTGTGTGTATATGTACATATATGTCTCTCCCTCTCACCTATTGAAAGGGAAAACCTTCTCTTTACCAAAAAAATTGATAAAGGGCTGGGGCTGCAGCCTGTGGGAGACTTCCTGCTTAGCTTGAAGCCCTGGTTCCCTTCCCAGCAGCACATAATGAAACAAAGGACAACAAAAAACAATATAACGCAGATTGTTAATGGAGCCTATGCTGCTCAAGATTAAACGATTCTGTTCCTAATTCAGCCAGTAGGCTTGGAACAAATTACTGGCTCTTACAGTATCTGACTTGCATTAGCACTGGCAGATAAAATCATGTGATACACATGATAAATGGTGTGTGTCTTGCATGAGTATGACCAGTGGTCTGTGGAAGACATACAACTTTCAGCGGGCAAAGAATATTGTAAACAGATGAACTTTCCATCCAGATGCCATTTTTCAAAGCCCAAATCTCAGGTGAAAAGAAATACATCTGGACGTCCTGAAGACTGTGGCAAGGTAAGACTTCAAGCAGCAGATCTTCAACCTGAGAGTAGAAATGGGAGGGATTCTGTTACCATGGTGACTATGAGTAAGGATAACAGGAAGTCTATAAGTTACAACATAAAATAGTGGTGGGTAAGAGGAAAAAAGTGTTCTTTTAATGAAAATTTGGCATTTGGGTATGAGTGTGTGGGTGTGTTTGGGGGCGTGTGTGTGCGAGTGTATGTGTGTGAGTGGGTGTAAGTAAGTGTCTGAGTGTGTGTGTGAGTGTATGTGTGTGCGTGTGTGTGAGTGAGTATATTTGAGTGTGTGTGTGTGAATGTATGTGTATATGTGGGTATGAATATACGTCTAAGTGTGTGTGTGTGAGTGTGTTAATATGTGAGTGAACATGTTCATATGTGTGTGAGTTGTTTGTATGTGAATGTGTGTGTAGGAATGCTTATGAGTGTATGTGAGTGTGTGTATGTGTTTGTGAGTTTGTGTGTGTTTATGAGTATGTATGTGAGTGTGTGTGTATGTTGTAGGTTAGAGCAGAACTTTGGTTTCTTGCTCTGTCAGTCACTACCTTATTCCTTATTGAGACAAGGTCGAGAGAGAGAGAGAGAGAGAGAGAGAGAGAGAGAGAGAGAGAGAAGGTCTCTTTCTAAACCTGGAGCTAGCTTGATGGCCAACAAGCTCCAACCCCACCCCCAACAGAGGTAGGGTCACAGGCACATTGCGTAGCCATACCCAGCTTTTATGTGGGTGCTAGGATCTAAACCGGGTCGTTATGCTCATGGGGAATGCTCTTACCCACTGAGCCAGCTCTTCAGCCCCATGTTTAATTCTGTAGTATTTTCTTTGAAGTCTCTTTAAATTATTAATAATATTACTGGCTAATATTTACAAAATACTTTGGTTGTATTCCAGATGTTTAAGGTAAATGCTTCAAACGAATTAACCACTTTTATTTTAAAATAATAATCACAAATTATGTCCCATTACAATCTTAATTTTACAGATGAAGTCAATGATTTTGTGTAGATTCTATAGCGAAGGTAATATTAGATGCAGCATTAGAACCAAACTTGGAAACACCCAGTTATTTAGAATACAGTCATCTTCTAATAAGATTATGACCACCTAGATGATAGATAGTTTCCTTCTTGGTTCAACATCTGAACTACACACATTTAAAAAGGAAACAAATCATGTTGAAAGAAGTTTTATTCCCTATATAAAGATGCATTTCAAACTTTTCAGTAGGTCAGATATAAGATTTCATCCACTTTCACAATGCTGGAAGGTACTAATCATGTGCTGGAGGAGAAGAGTAACAGTCATGCCCAGCTGAGCCCTGTGAGTTAACGGAAGTAAGTGGCCTGGCAAGATACGCCCATTGGTGCAATAGTTACATGAATATCAAGGAGCAAAGAACTACTTTCTGATTGGATTTATGATCTGCTCCACAAGAGCTCATGAACTCATGTCTAGCCCTGTTAATGGGATAGGTTAGAGGCCCTGAGGAAGAACCTGCTACCATTATTCTGCTAAATAGATATGGTCCTTAACTGCTCCGCAAGTGCTTATCTTTAAACACCTGACTGGTGCATCTCAGCACCCTCCTCAGAGAAGCTTCCTTTTGTATTTTAATACAGAGAGGTCAACATATAGACAGACAATAAGAGGCTGTGCTCATCTCCAAATGGGAGGTCTATACCACACTTCCTACTTCCAAGGCTCAGGGATCACTGCAGATCAATGGTGGAAAGATCCCCAGAGCCACTGGTAGTGGATTACTCTAGCAGAACGTGGATTCTGAGCAGAGCACCCCCACTCACACGTACTCACAGCGGCTCTGACACCTCCACTCACACGCACTCACAGCGGCTCTGACACCTCCACTCACACGCACTCACAGCGGCTCTGATTGCACGCACAAGATGTGCCCACGGTCAAGCCAACCAGAACCTCCGCATGAGTGGGAGAAGGACTCTTGAAGCACCACCCCTAGTGGAGGTAGCTGGTGGCTTCTTGAAGAGGAAGTGTCAGTTTTCTCTAGGAGTGTGGCCCTGAGACACTACCCAAGCACATCCCAGAAGCAGGAAGTAGAGTCAGTGGGCTTTAAAAGAAATTGGCAGAACACACAGAGTTGCATGGGAAAAGCAATGAGGAAGTAGGAGAGGAATTGTGGAGAGGAAAATAGAGGTATATTTGAATGAAACATAGTATTTGCATTATGAAAGGCTCAATAAATATAAAAAATAAGAAAACATATCTATCCCACATTTGTTATTTAGATTCAGAGACAATCTGTCATTATCACTGAAACATTAGAAAGAACGGGAAAGTTTCCACCTAACAGTAGAGTTCTCTGAGTCCCAAATGACTGTGAGTGACAAAGATCAATAACCTTAGCAATCTTAACACTCTTACTATTTAAGGGAATTTACTCTTTTCTAACTTTGGGGAAGGAGTCTTGGAGATTGAACCTAGGACCTCAGGCATTATAAGTGTTCTTCCAATGAGTTATATCTCCCATTCTTCCCTATCTTATCTTTAAAATGTCAATGTGCAAGTCAAAGGAATTTTAAAATTCTTATCGCTCTCTCCTTCCCTCTCTCCATCCCCTCCCCCCTCTCTCCTTTCCTCCTTCTTCTCTCTCTCCCTTCCCCTCCTTCCCACTCTTTCAAAGGAGGTTTGAGAAAGGCAGCCCCTGTGATTTTGAATTCTCAAAAGCTTTCCTAACTCTGTTCATTTGGACTGTATAGAAAGCCCCATGGGGCACACAGATTCTTATTTGAGCACTTAGGGTAAAAGTAGCCTTTGATACTTCTTTCCCACTTGGTTATTTGGCACCTGCCAAAGTTGGCCTGAATACAGACCCTTTCTGATCATTCCAAGTCTTGAAGGCAGGACTTGTGCTAAAAGCCCATGCCGGCTGAGATGGAAGTTCTCGAGAGACTGGTGTGCATCCTGCTTGCTGGATCTGTCCTTAACTATTGTTAATTCCTCTGACACAAAGTATCCTTATGCTTTTCAGTATAATTCGAAATACTACAGTTGTCAGTTTGTACGTGATATTATAGATTATTGTAAAACAACAAGAATTCAGACAAAAATATCACTTGAGCTACACAATGTGAAGTGGACTTATAGATATCAGGCAGTGCTCTAAGCTTCATGATGGAAGCCAGGAGAGAAAGAAAGAAAAAGGAAAGGAAAGAGGATGTTAATAGTGATATGTTTTGTAATGTGGGGGCTGATGCAGCAGGAGCGGATGTCTTATAGGGAACATGGAGGGTACCCCCACCCACCCAGGTACCAGCCATAGGAAGTTTATGTGGCATGAGAAGGGGAGTGAGGAGGGAGTGGAAGCAGAGAAAGAAAAGGGACAGAGAAGGACAGAAAGAGAGAGGAGAGAGAAAGAAGGGAAAAGGCTGGCTAGGAACATGTGGAGAGAGAAGGGGGGAGGAAGATTGGGGAGGGGCCAGAGAAAGAGACCAGAGAGGGGGTGAGAGAGAGTGAGGCCCCAGAGAGAGGGGGGCATTTCTTTTATAGCAAACTAGGCTCATACCTGACTGTTGCTAGGTAACTGTTGGTCAGAGCCTAGATGAAATGCTAACAAATAGAACAAAAAGGAATAGGAAGGAACTGATCATGGAGGAGAACTTGGAGAACAAGCTCCAGGAAACTGGAAACTGTGGTCAGATGTGAAGTAAATTAATTAATTATATAAAAAGGTAAATCCAAAGCCAAACAGAAGACAAAGCCTCTTTCAAGTTAGAATGGGAAGAAATGATCTTCTCAATGTAGCATTGCAAAGAATCATTTTAAAAAACTGTTTAGTGGCATAATTTTATTGGTTGGGAAAACTAAGTGAATATTGAATTTTTTCCCAATTTTATTTTATTTTTTTATTCACCTTACATCCCGATTACAAATCCCTCCTTTTTCCTTTCCTCCCAGTCCCACCCTTACAAATTCTTCTCCTCATTGTCCTCTTCTCTTTTCCTCAGAGAAGGGGGAAACTCCCCTGAGGTACCACTGTACTCTGGGGCATCTAGTCCCAGCAGGAATAGGCACATCCTCCCCCCACTGAGGCTTAACCATACAGTTCAGGTAGGGGGGAGGGGATCCAATGACAAGGAACAGAGACTGAGAAAGCCCCCTTTGTTATGGGACCCACTTGAAGGACTACATTTGCTACAAATGTGTAGGGAGCCTAGGTCCAGCCCCTATATGTTCCCTGGTTGGTGGCCCAGTCTCTGTGAGCCTCCATGGACCCAGGTTAGTTGATTCTGTAGGTCTTGTCTTCTTGTGTCTCCTTGAGCCCTCCAGCTCCATCGTTATTACTGCACATCTCAAAGGCAAGACAAATTTTGGGCTGAAGGTTTTGTGGGTTGATTGATGTCCCTCTCCCTCCTCTGGAAGTTCAACTTGGCTGAAAGAGGTGGCTACTTCAGTCTCTATATCCTCCTCTGGTAGGAATCTCAGCTGGGGTCCTCCCCATAGACTCCCTGTTTTCCCCCAGTTCCAGGCCTCCAGCTGGTCCCAGAAATGCCCCCCATGGACTTCCATTCTCACTGCTAGCCTTCTCCCACCCCACCTCTCCCCACACCTGATCACCATCCCTGTTCCCTCCTCATCCCCTCTCCTTCCAGTTCCCTTTCCATTATCCTCTGATGACTAGTTTCTTCTGAGTGAGATTCACATGGCCTCCCTTGGAGCTTCCTGATTATCCAGTTTCTTTGTGTCTGTGGATTAGAGAATGCTTATCCTGTGCTTTATGGCTAATGTCCACTTATGAGTGAGTATATACCTTATGTATCTTTCTGGCTCTGGGTATTCTCAAGTTCCATCCTACAAAATTCATGATGTCTTTGTTTTTAACAACTGAATAGTATTCCATTGTGTAGATGAACCACATTTTATTTATCCATTCTTTAGTTGATCTAGGCTGTTTCCAGTTTCTCACTATTATGAATAAAGCTGCTAGGAACATATTTGAGCAAGTGTCCCTGTTATATACTGGGGCATCTATACCCAGGAGTGGTATAGCTGGATCTTGAGGTAAAACTATTCCCAGTTTTTTGAGAAATCGCCAAATTGATTTCTAGAGTGGTTGTACAAATTTGCAATCCACCAGCAATGGAAGAGTGTTCCCTTTCTCTACATCCTGTCTAGCATGTGCTGCTGTCACCTGAGTTCTTGATCTTAGCCATTCTGATTGGTGTAAGATGGAATCTCAGGGTTGTTTTGATTTGCATTTCCCTGATGACTAAGAACTTTGAAAATGTCTTTAGGTGTTTCTCAGCCATTTGAGATTCCTCTGTTGAAAAGTCTCTATTTAGCTATGTACCCCATTTTTAAATTGGATTATTTGGTTTGTTGGGTGTCTAACTTCTTGAGTTCTTTATATATTTTGGATATTAGCTGTTTGTCAATGTAGATGATATTTTCCCAATCTGTATGGTGAAGTTTTCTATTATTGACAGTGTCCTTTGCCTTACAGAAGCTTTTCAGTTTCATGAGGTCCCATTTATCAATTGTTGATCTTAGAGCCTGAGTCATTGGTGTTCTGTTCAGGAAGTTTTCTTCCGTACCAATATATTAAAGGCTACTTCCCACTTTCTCTTCTATTAGATTTAATATATCCAGTTTTATATTGAGGTCTTTGATCCACTTGGACTTGGGCTTTGTACAAGGTGATAAATATGAATTTTGCATTCTCCTATATGCAGGCATCCAGTTAGAGTAGCACCATTTGTTGAAGATACTCTTCTTTTTCCATTGTATGATTTTAGCTTCTTTGTCAAAAATCAAGTGTCCATGGGTGTGTGGGTTTATTTCTGGGTCTTTGATGGAAAGATCATTTTCTGACATAGCATCTTCAGGCAAACAGTAAGTTACCTGGAAAATAATAAATAAATACATAAATAAATAAATATAGAAATACCCCTACAGCCGAGAATTTACTATAACAATTCAATTTTTTAAACATATAAAAAAGAAACAAAAATAATTTGAATTATTTTTTAATTCATAGTACTACTAACACTAGTATTTATAGATGGTTTATTTCCAGCAAGATTGTACTAGGACATTTATATGGAACATCATATTTAATTAGTTCTCCATAAGCCCCTAAAATATAGTTTTTTCGACAAGTGATATATTCAGGGGGCTTTGAAAAAATGCTTATTGAACACACTTTAAGGGGCCGTGGCCTGAGCAAGAATCAGAGGAGTGCCCACCTGCTGTTTATTTTTAAGGAGAAAAAAATACTGTCATGTAAAATCATCTCTAGTCACCCTCTTAACCTTAAATATGCCTTAGATTACCTTAGTGTCTCAACAGAGAGTTCCTGGCTTTAAGACAAATAGAAAGAAAAGATCCAGGCACAAGCAAACCTGGTAAGATTGCTGTCGTAGGAGCTGAGGAAGACACTTAACTAAGATTTGGTCGCCAAGGAACTTTGAGTTGCCAAGCTGTTCTCTGTGAACATTTCAGCATTCTAGATTTTGGGCTGAAACATGGTTTTCTATATCTAAAAATGAAGGAAATGTTGGCAGGAAAAAAGCATCTGATCTCTTCTTTGTGTGTCCCTAACCAATCTTTATGTCCTATCCAATATAGTTTCCATAAGTTAGAGGTACAGAACTGAATGACATCTTATTGAATTCACTGTGGAAAGTTGGGGACCAAACTGTCCTAAGCATAGAGCATGGATCATACAAAGCACATTCCAAATGCCATGCACGTCTTGGCAAGTGCCAGCCTTTTCAATGTCTTTTTGCCACAGTGATATAGCAAAACTTGAAAGGAGAAGAAAAAGTTGATTATAGCCGGCTTTCTGAGAAGGTATTTCTTATCTGCATACTTTCCTCAAAGAACACTGTGACCATATGCCCTGGTGTGGGGCAGAGTTCTGTCTTTAGTTTGCTATCCAGTGTAAGATTCCCTTCTCTCTTCCTCCTTTTTAATCTCTTCTCATTTTCCCTCCTTCCTATGTCTTCTTGTTCTGTTAACATCCTCTTTCCTTTCCTTTGCCTTTCTCTCTTTCCCTTCCAGCTTCCATCATAAAGCTTATATCACTGCCTGATATCTATAAGTCCATTTTCTATTTCACAGCTCAAGTGGTGTTCTTGTCTGAGTTGTTGCTTGACAATAATCTTTAACGTCATGTTCAAATGCACAGCAGTGTTATTTCAAACTGGGCTGGAAAGCATAAGGCCACTTTGTATCAAAGGAATGAACAACAGCAAAGAAGAACAGATATTTACTCTGGAAGGGTGAAAACATAAAGCAACGTCTCTTCCAGTTCAAGACAGACACTTTCTCAAGTCTAGAAAGCAAAGTACAATCAATGTTGTAACAGTAATATTAGAAATATTTTACATCTGCTGTGATGAGAACAGCATGAGAAGGCATTCACCAGATGTATTTCCTATGATGTCAGTGAGGTTGACAATGACGACGTGGACAGATCCCTAAATGCATTAATGACTGATGCAAATTGAAGTTCCGTATGTGGAGTGAGACCCAGCGTTGGCCCCCGTGACACCCATCACTTTGGCTTCCTGTCCTCATCCAGAAAAAGACTTGCCAAGTTCCTGAGTGTGATTTGACACATATTTAAGTGCTACTGCTAAGTCTTTGGCTGGCCTTCCAGTTTTTTCTAAATTCTCAAAGCTAAGAAGTAGCTACTTTTTTGAAAGAATCTCATGAACTTTCTGAGAGAATCAAGATTCAAGTTTTACAGTCATTGATATTTTATGGGTCTGAAAAACAAACATTAAAAATTATATAGAATCATAAGTAGTTAATGCAATTTAAATCATGTTTTCAGATTTATAGGTATAACTGTTTTCTTATTGTTTTAATTTAATTTTATTTATTTTGTATCATGTAGTTTTCTGTCCTTCTCTCCTCCCAGTCTCTCCCCCACCCCGCCCCATCTACTCCTCTTTCATTTCTCTTCAGAAAAGTGTCACCTCCATGGACATCAACCAACAATGGCATATGAAGTTGCAGTGAGACCAGGCATCACTTTTTCTATTAAGACTAGAAAAGGCAATCCAGTAAGAGGAAAGGATGCAAAAGACAGGAACAGAGTCAGAGACAGAGCCTGCTCCTACTCTTAGGACCCCCACAAGAAGACCAAGTTATACAACTGTAGCATATGTGTGAATGGCCTAGGCCAGGCCTGTGGAGGCTTCCTGGCTGGCAGTTCAGTCTCTGTGAGCCCCTATAGGCCCAGGTTAGCTGATTCTGTAGGTTTTCTTCTAGTGTCCTTGACCTTCTAACAATCCTTCCTTCCTCTTTTATCAGGATTCCCCAAGCTCTGCCTAATGTTTCCATCAGTTGCGGGGTGAAGCCTCTCTGATGACAATGCGGCTAGGCACCAGTCTATGAGTATAGTAGAATATCACTGGGAATAATTTCACTAACTTTTTTTTCCATTTGTGTTTTGTTCTTTAATGAGTCTCTAGGCTATACATCTTCTGGCTCCTGGCCCATTGGGAAGTTTCAGGGATGGGTTCCCTCCCATGGCATGGGTCTCAAGCTGGACCAGTTATTGATGAGCCACTTTCACAATTTCTACATTACCTTTACCCTAGCACATCTTTTTTTCCTTTTATTGGATATTTTCTTTGTTTACATTTCAAATGTTATCCCCTTTCCTGGTCTGCCCTCTGGAAACTCTCTATCCTATCCCCTTCCCCCTGCCTCTCTGAGGGTGCTCTCCCACCCACCCACCCACTCCCACCTTCGTGCCCTGGCATTACCCTACACTGGAGCATTGAACCCCTACAGGACCAAGGGAGGCTCCTCCCACTGCTGTCCAACAAGGCCATCCTCTGCCACATATGCGGCCAGAGCCATGGGTGTCTCCATGTGTACTCTGGTTGGTGATCCAGTCCCCAGGAGCTGAGGGGAGGTCTGGCCAGTTGACACTGTTGCTCCCCCACAGGGCTGCAAACCCCCTCAGCTCCTTCAGTCCCTTCTTCAATTCCTCCATCTGGGACCCTGAGCACACTCCAATGGTTGGCTGCGAGTATCCACCTCTGTATTTGTTCTGTAGGCTTCTTGTATATTTATGGACATCTCTTTCTTTAGGTTAAGGAAGTTTTCTTCTATAATTTTTTGAAGATATTTACTGAACCTTTAAGTTGGGAATCTTAGCTCTTTTCTATATCTATTATCCTTAGGTTTGGTCTTCTCATTGTGTCCTGGATTTCCTGGATATTTTTTGGGTTAGGAGCTTTTTGCATTTTGCATTTTCTTTGACTGTTGTTGTCAATGTTTTCTATGGTGTCTTCTGCACCTTATATTCTCTCTCCTATTTCTTGTATTCTGTTGGTGATACTTGCATCTATAACTCCTTATCTCTTCTTAGGTTTTCTATCTCCAGGGTTGTCTCCCTTTGTGATTTCTTTATTGTTTCTCTTTTCATTTTTAGATCCTGGATGGTTTTGTTCAATTCCTTCACCTGTTTGGCTGTGTTGTCCTCTAATTCTTTAAAGGATTTTTGTGTTTCTTCTTTAAGTGCTTCTGCCTGTTTACCTGTGTTCTCCTGTTTTTCTTTAGGGGACTTATTTATGTCCTTCTAGTCCTCTGTCATCATCATGAGATGTGATTTTAAATTCAAACCTTGCTTTTCTTGTATGTTGGGGTATCCAGGGTTCCCTGTGGTGGGAGAACTGGGTTCTGATGATGCCAAGTTGCTTTGGTTTCTGTTGCTTATGTTCTTGCCCTTCCCTCTCATCATCTGGTTATCTCTGGTGTTAGCTGGTCTCTGACTGTGGCTTGTGCCCCTGCAAGCCTGTGTGTCAGCACTCCTGGGAGACCAGTTCTCTTTGGGAGGAATTTGTGTATGGAGAGCTGTGGCACAGGGTCAGCTTCAGGGTGCAGACAAACACTAGAAGGACCCTTTCCCTAGCTGCTCCTTGGTTCCTGTGTCCTGATGGCTTTGGGTGGGTCCCTCATAGGCCAGGAATTTGAGCAGAAGTGGTGGTCTTACCTGTGCTCACAGGTGTGTCAGCACTCCTGGGAGACCAGCTCTCTCCCAGCAGTGTTTGGTTATGTAGAGCTGTGGCACAGGGTCTACCCTAGCATATCTTATAGGCAGAAAAAATGTAGGTCAAAGGTTTTGTGTCTGTGTTGGTATCCCAATCGCTCCACTGGAATTTTTGCCTGGTTACAAGAGATGACCATTTCAAACTCCATATCCACTGTCTTAGCTAGAATCACCTGTTTTGATTTCTGGGAGTTTCTGTGGCCTTAGGTGTCTAGCTTGCTCCAGAGATGCCCCTCCATTCCAGTTGTCTCTCCCCATACGCTCCGCCTTATACCTCCTGTTCCCATCCCCACCCTAATCTAGCTCCCTCTCTCTACTTTTCCATGATGTCTATTCTCTTTCCTCCTTTCAGCTAGATTTTTGTGGTTCCCCCATTGAGCCTTCCTTGTTACTTAGCTTCTTTGTGTCTGTGGATTGTAGCATTATTATTCTTTAATGTATAGCTAATATCCACTTATAAGTGAGTACATACCATTTTTATCTTTCTGAGTTTAGGTTGCCTGCATCAAGATGATTTTTCTAGATCCATCCATTTGCTAGCAAATTTCATGATGTCATTGTTTTTAATAGCTGAGTAATACTCTATTGTGTGAATATATCATATTTTCTTTATCTAATCTTCTTGAGGGATATCTATGTTGTTTCCAGTTTCTGGATTTTGCAAACAAAACTACTATGAACATAGTTGAGCAAATGTTCTTGTGGTATTATAGAGCATCCTTTGGGTATGTACTCAAAAGTGGTATAGTTGGGTCTTGAGATAGATTTATATCCAATTTTCTTAGAAATTGACCTGTTGATTTCCAAAATGTCTGTAAAAGTTTGCACTCCCACCAGCAATAGAGGAGTGTTTCCCTTGCTCCACATCCTCACCAGCATGAGCTGGTGTCTTTGATCTTAGCCATTTTGACAGGTATAAGATGGAATCTGAGGTGTTTGATTTGAATTTATTTGATAGATAAGGACGTTGAACATTTCGTAAGTGCTTCTCAGCTATTTGAGGTTCCTCTGTTGAGAATTTTCTGTTTCGGTCTGTACCTCAGTTTTTAGTTGGATAATTTGGTTTGTTGATGTTTAGTTTCTTGAGTTTTTTTAAAACTATATTTTGGATATCAGCCCTCTGCCAGATGTGGAGTTGGTGAAAGCCCCACTCTGTAGGCTTCCCTTCTGGACTTTTGATGGTGTCCTTTGTCTTACAGAACTTTCCAGTTTCATGAGGTCCCATTTATTAATTGTTGATATTAATGCCTATGTAAGTAATTGGTTATGTCTTCAAGAAGTTGTCTCCTGTGCCAATGCATTCAAGACTGTTCCCCACTTTCTCTTCTATCAGGTTCAGTGTTCACTACGGGTAACATTTTTTTTACAGGTTGTAAAGAAATAATTAATCATTCTTTAAACCAATGTCACTACTGAGACGTTGGATGATTAACTACTCTGTGGTATTTCTTTCATCTAAACTGGCATATAAAAGAAAGCAAAAATGACAATAAAAGAAATGTACCAATTTATTCCTTACTAATAAAGTATTGAACATTAGGGAGAACCTGTGAAATATTGGAATGCAACATAAAGCAATTCCATTACTCATTGCAGTTTTGGGTCATATACTGTATATAAAGAGTAATTACTTCATTGGCTAGAGACCACAGTGAAGGAATATAGAACCTGATGAAAGAGCTTTTGCAATAAAGATTTTACCACAATGTATTTGCTTCCAAAAACTTTACCAACCTAAGGCAAGCCCATCTTATTTTGTCTTCTGATAGCAAGGTATGGAAGTGGCAGTGGGCTCAAAGTGCTAGGAAAAGAAAGAATATTCTGTGAGCTGATTTTAAAGAATCTTATGTAAAAATTATATATCACCATTTGAATTTTTAAAGTAACTATTTGCAATTGCCTTTTTTTGTGGTCTAAATGACACATTGTGTTGTTGTGGATCCTGTATTTCAGGATGTTGATCATGTTAACCCTGGTGATTCCTAACATGCCTTCACTTCCTACCTTGGGTGAAACTTCTGGATTTCACTTTCTTCCTGAAGAATTTAGCTGTATGATGAGCCTCAAGGCGGGGTTATGGGTTCTATGAGTAAACATTTCCTTTCTCCCTCTGACTTCTCCTACTGAGCTTTGAAGAATAAATAATTCATTAGAGCACTTTGCTGTATTACATAGAAGACTTTATCTGGTACTTTGAAGAGAAGACTATGGGTCAAGCAAACTTTGCAACTTTGAAAACAACTGGAAAGAGCCATTGCTTATTTACTTTATCCAAAATGTACAATTACATAAGATTGCATAGTGAAATTAATGTTTTGCTTTGTTAAATGAAGAGGGAGAAAAATGTAATAAATGGGTGCATCTTAGTGTGTCAAGGCCAGTGAAGGATGACTTTTGAATACAACGGAGAATCCTGGGAATCTAATTACTTCCCATATTATGGGGCTTTGAATATCCCTCATTTACCTCTTTTGACAATCTTTTTGGCATAAGGTAACTAATGTAGAAGATTTCTTCTATTAAAATTATATTTAAAATAAGAACTCTGATTGGCATCTACAATTATGATGTTATAAAATTGGTCTATATGGCCTTGATCCCAGAGTACGGTAAAGTCCTTGGAAGAAGCCTTTGCACCTGTGCTCACTTGTCCTTGGTTTCTAGGTGGCAAAATGGCAGAACATCAGCCCTGGCCAAGTCTTCACAGTGCAGTATTTGGACTCTTCTAAAATGAAAGTCAGTATGTAAATGTGCAACCTGACATTATTATTCTAGTTTCCTGGCTGCTTTCAGCAAGCACTAACTGCCACATGAGGTCTCAAGTGTTCTGGCATAGTACACAAGTGTTCAAAAGAAGTTAAAGTAATGAAATTGGAGCTATATTTCCATAGACATTCAAGTTGGCATAGAGAAATGGAGTCATGGAATCAGGGTTGGATGGTCTCCACCAAACAACCTAGGCAAGTGTCTGTGATGATAGGCTACTAAGCTGAATTCCACCATGAAAGGCCACCACTATTTCTTCCTCTGATTCTAAAATTACAAAACTATGCACATTTCCCTAGGTTCACACCATGCACAGGACGTGTTATGCTTAATCCCCTCCTATCTATTCCCTGGTATACAAGCATTGCTTGATTACAGGATTCAAGTTGACGTATGTACAAAAAAGGATGTGTTAGAACTTTGTCTACCAGTATATATGACTATAGACTATCTGAAAATTATTTTGAAGATTAGTGTGTATCTGATCTAGGAGTGTCCAGTTAATGCATCTTAGTACTAGTCATTTTTTAAAATCAGTTGTTACTGTTTCTAGGTATTCTTGTTTGTACCCAGTAGTTTATACCAGTTTTGTTTGGTCAAGTCTAGAGATATAGTTCAGTGGTAGGGTTCTTCAGAATGCCCTTGGTTCAATAGAAAATAGAAAACGAAATATCCAAGGTAATATATAGAGACCCAACTAAGGTGTCTAAGTGGTGGTATCAAGAAACTGGTTTTGAGCTGGGCTGTAGTTCATTTACTAGATTGCTTACCCAGCATGCACTGACATTCCCAGGCCAGTCCACTTCCCCACCTGTAATGGCATGACCACCGGAAATCACAACCAGTGGATACTGATAGGGAGAGTAAGGCAGGAAACAACCTGGTGGAGGGTGACTTCAGGTGGCCAGTGAGCACCAAAGAGAACAGACGCTCAGGAGACAGCCTGCAGTGAGATAGCTTACTTAATTGGAAGAACAAAGGCTATTTAAACCTTTGGGGAGTGGGTAGGGAGTCTTCAGGGAAAGTGTACATCATCGGCTGGGACAGGGTACTGAGCATGCCTCATATGCATAGGGACGAATTTCAGATGTTGCTGGACATAATCTTTTAAGTAGAAGCCCACCCTGGCTGCGAGGCAAGGCTCATGACCTCCTTCAAGTGGCACAGGCTGTATGGGCCAGGATATGTAGGCCTGGGGTGGAGTGGGGGCTGGGGAGTTAAGGAGTGGGAGTGGGGCAATCCTATTGCTGCTGATATCAGGATGAGATTTTTGGGGTTTGGACATGCCTTGACCATACTCTTACTCTGGATTGCTCTCCTCTTCCATGGCTCTCTGGCTCCATAATGCACAAAACCCTGCATTTGAACTCCAGCACTACATAAAACTTTGTGGTGTGATAGCACATTTCTGTTGTCCTACCATTTAGGAAAGTAGACTAGAGCCATGCTCAGCTACACAGTAAGTTCCACAGAACCTGGACTACATAAGACCATGTTTCAAAGAGAGGGAGGTTGGTGGAGAGGAGAGAGTCTGGGTTTGTTAAGTGGGTCTTGTGTCAAGTTTGACAATTCTTCCTTTTCTACCTATACTCCTCCCGTGGCTCTACTTCCATGTTTCTTTCCATCAGGGTAAGAGCAACAGAACTCAACTTTCTCAACTTGCAGCCATCTGCTACACTGCTCCTTATGCCATTTTTTCCCCCCTGAAACTTTCAGGAGCTCCAAATATCCATTTGTGTAAGCATAGAGATGAAGTTTACTTAACATTAAAAATGCAAGAGAGGTACAGTCCAAAGAATAAAGCAAGAACCAATATATACCTTTTACTCATTCAGAATTTCTTTTTTATTCCATTTTAGGATGGTGAAAAAAAAGGATTTATAAATAAAATCTATGCGATTCAGGAAGTCTGTGTCAGTGTCCAGAACATCCTAGATGAAGTGGCTTCTCTTGGTGAAAGGATAAAGAAGTAAGTGGTGCTGGCATGGGAAGCCTGGTCTTTTATGGGAGGGTCTCTTTGACTCTCAGAATGACATGCCACATTCTATCAGGCACAAGTTACTCTTGCATGATCTATTGTTAAGGTTTGATGTAATTTATTTTGTTTTCCTGAGTCCTTGGTTTTATGATAGTTCTGTCAATTTCCTGCCTGAAATTTAGAACGTATTTGTTGAAAAGAAATCATGCTTGTAGCTTTAAAGAAATGACACTGTCTTAATTTTAGCATGCTTTTTTCATACTAACTTTATTCTTAAAAGAATATGACGTCATGGTACAAAACCAATCTGACCTAATAGATTTCAGGTAATAAAGATATCTGTACTGTATAGGTCTAATTATATTTTTACCAAGTTTAATATCATCAAGAAATAATCTACATTTCATCACTTAGGAAAAAAATCACAGAAAATTTAAATTGTAGAAGAATCCTTTTAAATTAAAAGTACTTTTTAGATGTATTTATTGTAAGTGTTGTTTTCATGTATGTATGTGCCCATGGAGGACCCGGGGGCACTGGGTTCCCTGGGACTGGGGTTGCAGATGGTTGTGATCACATGGGTGCTGAGAATGGAAACTGGGTCCTCAACAAGAACAAATGTTCTTTTCCACTAAGCCAGTGATTCAGCCCAATTTAAGTTTCATTTGGTAGGTTGGTTTTGTTTTATGTGTGTATGTGGTTTTTGTGTTTGTTTTCATTGTTGAGACACATTCTCACTGCATAGCTCTGGCTGGCTTGGGAGTCAGAACCGTCTATCTCTGCCCCCAAGTGCTAGCATGAAAGGCATGCACCACCATGCCCACCATTTGATGAAGAAATGAGTTTCACTGAGATATAATGTACAATTGAGGAACACCACACACACACACACACACACACACGCACAAAGAGAAGAAAAGAAACCAGATTTTTTTGTTTTGTTTTGTTTTGTTTTAGTCAGGGACTCAGTACATAGCTCTGGCAATCCTGGAATTATGTAGACCAGGCTAGCCTTGAACTTACAAGAGATCCACTTACCTCTGTTTCCCCAATGCTAAGATTAAAGGTATGTATTTCTATGATCAGCTGGCATTTATAGTCTTAATCTTTCATGATTTATTTTAGATAATTTTATTTACTAATACATTTTTGTTTGTTTCCTTTTGGGAGAGTCTCTCATATATCTCATGTGTCTCATGAATATCAGGATAGCCTTGAACTTACTTTGTAGCCAAGGATGACCTAGGACTCCTGATTCTCAAGCTGCTATCTCAAGAAAAAATTAGTTTGAGTTTATTGTGGGCTACATATTGAGAGCCTGTCTCAACAAAAACAAAAACAAAATTTTAAAAAGTCTGACTCCAAGGACAACCAGGTTGATTCAAGGTTGGATCTCCTATTAGGAAAAATAATTTTAGGAAATAGTTGACCCACAGAGACAACAAAAGAGTTCTGGAATCGTAAGCATGTACCACCGTGTGATCATAGGTGAGCGCCACCATGCTCAGCTCCTAACATACCTTCTGAAGGACATACTTTGTTTTTAAAAATACAGTAGTGAATTGATGGTAACTGTTAGCTCAGGATGTACCATGGCCTCATAATTGTCATCTATTTGATGACTGGCCTATAAAAATTTTAATAACTATTTAAGAAAGGCTGATCTTATCAATACAAGCCTGTACTTTCTGAGTTTCATATCTATTCTTTGTTTATTATTCATGACCAATAGTATTCTTCAGACCTATATCCTTGGATACAGAATTTAAAAGGAATAAATTATTCAAACCAAAAGTTTGAGTCATCATCTGGTCTGTTTGTGTTGCAAAGGGTAATGAATTTTATTTTGTATATTTTTTGTTCAATGAATTTCCACTTATGCATTGGTCCTGAGTTTCAACTTTTCAATATTTACTATACAAAGCATCTCCTTTTCACCTCTGAATGTATCTCTATGCAACTGTCTCAGAAATCTAAAGACTAAGTCATATCTTTTTCTCTCCTTCAGCCTCTCTGTTCTCTCTTAATAATCTTCCCTTTCCCCATTTCCTATCATTAAAGTGCAGCATAAAACCATAAATTTGGGGCATACTGTTACTGAGCGTGTCACACTGTATGTTGATACACGTGACACCTCATCTACACCAGAATCTGCTACCTTCTCACTCTCTTTATTAGTTTGCTGGGCTCACAGAGTGAGTCAATATGGCAAATTAGTTCTTGTAACTCCTGTTCACTGCTCCAGAGTCTGTTCCTGTCAGCATCATATAGCCAATACTGTCTTATAAGTTCTGTGCCCCAGCCCTTCCTTTTATCAGTCAGCAGCAGCATGGTGACAATGAAGACACATCTGCTCTGTCCTGCTATCATCTGCTTCTGGTTTGGACTCCTTTTTCATAGCTTATCCCACAAATTCACTACAGACCATGCTTTCCTGTGCTAACAGCAAGGAGAAGAGAAGGCAGCACTGGCTTTATTTCTTAATTGTCCACATATTTCTAAGCAAGGACAACGATAGCAAATGACATTCATAAAGCCAATCGACTTACGCTGCTTTCCAGCTCCTTTTGAAACATAGCCGAACAGAAAGCGAGTCTTCCTAAAAAGAATTGTAAAATTCAAGTCTCACATAGTGCTCAAAGAATTGCACCTACAGACAATTACTGTAAGCATCTTATTCTCACATGGGAATATGAACTTATTAGGAGGATGAACGGTGGACCCTGAAACATCCTATTGTATAAACATTAAAAAGACAGAAGTACTAGTTTTAGTAGGAGAAAAAGTACTTTTACTATATAGGAAGGTACCCAAGCTGTAATTGCTTTAGACTGTGAAATCCCTGGGACAAACTGGTGAGGCTGCTGGCAAGACCCTTTGCCTGGGCCCTGTGTTCATAAATTGAACAGGCTATGACTACCCTATGTCCTCTGTTAGTTGGGACCACATTTCTTTTTGCCATTGTCTAGAAGTGTGAAGTGTTCACACTATTGATTTCTCACTTCTCCATTCAGTACTTTCAACTGGACGGTCCCGTTCTTAAGCTGGCTGGCCATTGTAGCCCTCTGTGTGTCCACGGTCATTCTGTACTTCATCCCACTGAGATACATTGTTCTTGTCTGGGGTAAGTAAGCCTTTAAACAACTACCAACACAAACAGCTGTTTAGCAGCTAAGAACAAACTGTTTTTAAGAGGTGAGTTATATTGTCAGTAGTTCTCTGCATGTAGGTCATGTAGGTACCTCATGATGAAAAGAGACAGTCGGTTAAAAATCACAGCGGCATAAAGATTTCGGTTCACCTGGAAAATGCACTTTTCTTATCTGTCACCACAGCTACTATCTTGCTATAAACATGTACTGGTAAAGATTCTTCACATATCAAAGTCTAACTTTGTCAAGATATCTAGATTTGTCTGATTTATTTTCACCACTTAAATGCCAACAGAGGCACTTTAAACCATGTGGTATGTTTAGGATAATATACTTTTTGCTGTGGTATTTATCTTGTGGAAGTATCTGTAAACAAGTTACTAGGTGCCTGTTTAAAATGTCACTTTTAGAACTCAGGAAAAGACTTACTTGCATTTACAGATTCCTTAGGAACAACAACAAAAGCCTGCTAAGTAAGAAATCTTTCAGAAAAGTCTGCTTTAAAGGGATTTCCTCTTAATATTTGTGTAACTATGCAACATGTTTCCAACAGTCTCTTTGACCCTAGAACCCACTCAGGAGGTGTTCAGTGTCAGCATCCACTCAGGAGTGCTCTGTAGAACTGAAACTGATTTTTCCTTTTCTTTTTTCTATCTTGGTGAAATTTTTGGTTTAGAAAACTCACTCTTCAGTCCTTATGATTCATCACCATATAAGAATATTTTCTATTTGCCCCTCATCAATGTACACATGAATCAAAGATTGCTAAACTTAAAAAAAATTACAAAGACTAAACATGGGACTTGATGTGTAAAAAAATGCTTATATTGTAATTAACAGGATCATGTGATGACTTTTTTTTCTTTTTCTGCCCCACAACTGTTTAAAGAGATATACTAGAAGAAAAGTGAATTGAGACCAGTAGTCTCCATCTAGTTTTAAGATTTCTGCTTCAGGGGCTGGAGAGATGGCTTGGCAGTTAAAAGCACTTACGGATTTTGCAGAAGACAGAGTTTTGGTTCACAGCACCCACACAGTGGTTCATAATTTCCTATGACTCCGGTCCTAAAGGATCCAAGGCTCTATGTTAACTTTTAGAGGCCCATGTTGCACACATATACACTCTCCCACGTACATTCTTAAATAAAATGATGATGATGATGATGACGACGACAATGAATTCCTGTTGTCACTCTCCTTTTGGCCCACATTACGCTTCCCTCTTGGGTAGACCCTGTCTTTATAATCACTAGTATTACCTCCAGGCCCCAGGGCAGAGGAAGTAGTGATTATATTTTTCTTTCCCAATTTCTACCATTTACAGAAATTCAATGATTACTTTTCCTATTTATTAAAAGCATATTCTTGTTTTCTAGTCTATTAAACCCTAATGTTTCATTCATTTCTCTGGCCTTGAATGCAAAGCTGGTTTCATTGCTGACTTTCAGGTAGAGAATAACCATTTGTAGCTAAGGTCAGACTTGCAGAACTATCTCTATTGCAATGTGGTGAAGAACCCCTCCCCCAACTGACCTTCCCCAGCTTCTCTGAAACTGAAGGCAGACATCTGGCTGTGTAACCTGTATGGCCTCAATGGCTAGCTGTCTTAAAAATAATTTTACAGAATGTTCTTGAGTCTTGTTTCATCAAATGAAAAAATGCAAAAACAATTTATTTAGTGTAAGGTAATTGCTGAAATGTTAACAAGAAATCCAGGCCACAAGTCTCACATGGCTAGATAGAGACTAAAGCCAAGATGACGGAAGTTCATTCTGTAGAAATGCACTGAAAGCTAAGATGTCCCAGTTTATTCCTGTTTCCAAGGTATGTTGATTTCATGCAAACCTGAAAACTTTTCCCAAAACATTTACAGCAATATTTTTCATTTCAACTTAAACAAACAATAACCAAGCATCATCCTAGTTGTGTAGCTTGTAAACATTTAGCTTGTTTTATAACTGCAGCGCCTTCTCTCCCTAAAATACATACCTTTGGAAAAGAGGAAATCAATAAGTTACCTAACAATCTCAATTCAGACATGTATACAGACAAGTCTCATCCTGGCTAAAGCACAAAAGCAAATCTGGGGACTTTGACACTGACAGTCTGATAAGGCAAGATGCTCTTAACACCTTCCAGGTACTGCTATTTGTTTTCCCCAAATCTCACCTACTGGGAAGAAGCCAATACAGTGTAAAGACAAAAAGCAAGTAGCAATTCAGTTGAAGGGAGGTGATGTACTAGGCTCTCCTGTCAAGGGTAAGAGTTAGCATGCAGTTAATGCTCAAATCACTGTAATACTTTCTCCAGAAATGTGCTTTGCCTAACTCCACATGCAACAATGAACGCAATAATGTTTGAAATGTCACTTTTTTAGGAATTAATAAATTTACAAAAAAGCTTCGGAGTCCATATGCAATTGATAACAATGAACTACTTGACTTCCTTTCCAGAGTACCTTCAGATGTACAAGTGGTATGTATGGTTCACTATTATTGTTCTTTCTTGGGTGCAGTATGGTTCTGGGTTTTAATTTTTAAATTCTTTGAATGTCAAAGGTTATAGAAGAGTCAGTAAAGTTAATAAAGTCCATTGCAGATTTTGGCAAGACTTTAACCAACTTGGCATTAGTCTAGAAAAACCTATAAAGAATGGAAAACAGGAGATTGAAAGTCATTGCATAAGGAACCTCTGTGGCTTTCAAAGAGAACATCAACCCAAGCCCAGCTGAGTTTGTGAAATGACATCATCAAGATGTAAGCAGGAAAATATAGGAATTTTAGATGTAGATGACAGAAGCAAAATGGGTGGTTAAATTATTTGTGTATATTGCATGTATTCAATAAATCTTAAAGATGAATGTTAATGTATAATTTAGATGAGGGAGAACATCTACATTTGAAATATTATAACAAATTGTTTGAAATACTTTGGGGTTAATGTGTACTAAATGTATTATTTTCAAAGTGAAATAAGAAAGGTTTTAATCAGTCTTGAGGACAGATTTTAGTGATAGCAATTTACATTAGTTTCAGTTGAGTTTTAATTTCATTTCATAGATAAAACAATGGGCTAGGTCAGTGGTTCTCAACCTTCCTCACACTTCGATCTTTATTTAATATAGCTCCTCATGTTGTGGTGACTCCCAATCATAAAAGTTATTTTTTTGCTACTTTGTAACTGTCCTTTTACTATTATTATGAGTTGTAAGATAAATGTCTGATATGCAGGATATGTGTGTGAAGGGCTGTTGGACGCCCCCCCCCCCTGCCCCCAGAGGGGTCACGACCCACAGGTTGAGAGTCTCTGGGCTAGATGAGACTTAAGATTATTTAATAAACAAACAACAACAACAAAAAACTTGCAAAAAATCATTATTCAGCTCTTCAAAAATATAGATTTTCTTTCATTGTATTGTGTTATGGTCAGTAAGAGTCATAGTTCATTAGCAAAGTTTGCACAGGGCTTCAGGTAATTTCTGACAGGATTTCCCTTCTGACTCTAGCTCTAGCCCCGCGTTATCAGCACCAGCTGGAGCCCCCACTTGGCTTCTAGAGCAGCCCTCTCCCCAGCCCCAGTGCAGTCTCTCATTCCTTAGCTCTTCCTGCTTTTGCCAGGAAGTGGTCACCTGACTGGTCTTTTCTGAACTGTTTAAACAGGTGCAATACCAGGAACTGAAACCAGATCATTCTCACAGCCCGTATAAAAGGAAGAAAAACAACCTTGGCTAGCCAGCTCCCAGACCTAGGAGACCAGCATGTTTGGGAAGATAAAAGAAAAACTCGTCAGCCTCCGCAGCACTTCCTCTCTTTCTGCTTTCCCTTTTTATCATGGTCGAGAACATTTGTAAATTGTGTACAAAAGGCATATGTCTTTGAAAATATACTTCTACTGTACAGACTCAACTTGATAAGGGATTTTAGCAAGTGGAGTGTGGAAGCCTTGTTAGCTATAGATAATATAACAGTGAAATAAAATAATGGTTATAAAACTGGAAGATATACATTTCTCCAATCACAAGAGCAAGAACCAGAATATCAGATGAAATGCTCAATTGTGCTCCGGTTAACCCTCCGTAAAACATAAATGCTGACTTGATCTTTACGTTTTTTTTGTAATGTAACTATTTGTTATCTGAAAAGTAATTCATTAGTGTTTTTTCTTTTTATGTTTATATATTTCAAATGGGGGAAACCCCAAAGCTTGAATAATGGAAATATTGCACTTCAATTTGACATACATCCTGACTTCCACTCCTGTGTAAATAAATTACATATGGCTAAGGCTGATTTTAAGCTACAGGTACATTTATATCTTTGCCTGTCTGCATACACACACAATCCCTTAAGAGAATCTGAGAGTCTATGTATAAGACTTTTAAGCCTTCTATCATTCCATCTAAAACCTTAAAATCTCTCCAGAACTATATTAAATAAATACTGCCAGGTTTATAAATGATTATCATGATTTTTATATATACCACTGTGTTTAGCAAATTATCAAGCCATTTGTCAAAAAAAAAAAAAAAAAAAAAAAAAAAAAAAAAAAAAGCAAACTAAAGCCCTATTGCATTTGGTGTCAAAGTATGCCCTTGTGCATTAAAAAATGTAATATTTAAGTGTCCTCTACTGATATACTTCAATGCATAATATGAGTTTTGTCATTAGTGAGTTTTAATGGAGAGGAGAATGCAGTTGGTTAAGTAAAAGGCCAGTGTTTTCATTATACCATTTATTAAGAAAGATCATTATAATGCATGAAAACCTGTTTTATAAAATAAACTGCTTGTAAGGCAGTTTCCATTTAAAAATGTTTCACTAACCACACTCTATCCTTCAAATTGCATTCCTAGAATGAATTCCAGGGTCTATCAAGGGAACTTACCTCTGCAGAGATCATTTGGTTGGTGAGCATGTCTTCACTGACGTTAGAGGAATCAGACTCAATGGAAACTGCTGCAGACAATGTTTTGCACTATTTTATTAATTGCTATTAATAAATAACCAGGGTGAGGTGAAGGTGGGGGTTGTGCTGGAAAATGTAGAAAAGCAGAAATATATATTTCACTTTAAAGAAAGATTCTTTAAGTCTCATCAAAGCTGATTTTTAAAGTATTTTTATTTTAGAAATATGTTGTTAAATACTATTTCTTACAATAGAACTATTTTGATGTTTATACAATATGCTTGGAAGAATGTCAACTAAATTCCCTTTCTACAGAAAGACTTTGACCTCAATATGCTCTATTTAGTGTATCATGTTTAAAATGACATGTGTACATCTGCATTCCATCACTGTTTGTTGCAAAAACATACTTTATGAAGCCGACCTAATACATAATTTAGTGATGAGATCATTAGTTTGGTATAAATTCTGATTATACTTGTGAGATTTATGTTCTGGGACGACAGTGTCTATTCAAATGTCTATAAGCCTGACATTCTATAACCTCAGATGTACCTAGTGGATGTAACCATTAACAGATGACTAATGTTTATTTCATGGTGTAAGATTTCAGATGTTTAAGTTCAATAGTAATGTTGGCTACATATTCACTGCATTAAATACAAAAGAAAATAATCATTTTATGTATAATCTTTTGTTCTGAGTTAAGAGATGTATGGTGGAGTCCTAGGTGCATATACACTTCACTTGGGGAATGTGTATGTGCGTGCGTTGTGTGTATGTCTATGAACAGGGCTATTCATGAAACCCTAACTATGGTATAAACTCAGTACCTTTGGCATGGTGAGCATCCAATGAAGCAGAGAAAACTAGTTGGAGTCATGAAAATTACCTTAAGTCTTCATTGCTTTTAGAAATCAATATATTTATAGGCCCAAAGAGACAACGCCAAGTAGGATTTTAACTTTCTTGTATAGAAACATTTTTAGTGTATGCCTTGGTTTCTGAGATTTTTGAAGCAAATATCCCAAGTTATCTGAAAAGGCACACTTTGGTTCAACATCTATTTGCACTGCTAAATATAACATATTTATAAAGTATATTTATATTTACATTCTAAATTACAGCCATTGTTAAATGCTGTCCTCTGGGCAAAAGAATTGCCATCTTCCTTAGAACAGCTGTGCCAGCTTGTAAAAGACCATCACAGTCATGCTTGCTGTTGACATCCCTTCATGAAAGAAATGGGTATAGAGGGACTCTGGGCCTGCTATTTCAGCAATGTGGATGCAATTCTGCCCTAAAAAGTACACGTGATCGTAAAGAAGTGCTAGAGTATATAGGTGGGTTCAGTTTACTTGAAAAGGATCTGTATTTATAAACTTATTAAGCAAGCTTAAAATGCTTTTGTAATAGTGCTTTGGTATTCAGCTCTTAAAGTATAAGGCGATCAGTGGTTTCAAAATACAAGACAACTGGTGCGATACTTATGCCAAAAAGACTCAGCTATTATTAAATTAATACATGTTCAAGTTTTGGGGTTTGGAGTGTTGTTTATGTACAGATGTTCAGTCACTAGTCTAAAGTATCTAGAGTCAGCCTTTTTAAAAAACTGTTTAGTTGAATTAAAAACATACAACTGGCTGGGCAGTGGTGGTGCTTTTAATCCTAGCACTTGGGAGGCAGAGGCAGGTGGATTTCTGAGTTCGAGGCCAGTCTGGTCTACAGAGTGAGTTCCAGGATAGCCAGGGCTACACAGAGAAAGCCTGTCTCGAAACAAACAAACAAAAACAAAACAAAACAAAAACCCCGTGCAACTGTAGTCAAAAGTGTCTTTCATTTATAATTCTCTTTCATCGAATGATTGCTGTAACTCACTGAAACAAACAAAACAAAACCTAGCAGAAAGTTCTTTTGTTGTGAAATACTTTTACAGTTCATTTTCCACATTCATCTGATGGCAGTTTGTGTAGTGGCAGTCGCATCAGAAGTTACTCCAGATGAATCTGAGGCTTCACACACCCTAAGAAAAACTCTATGTTGGAACACTGTGCAAGTGCACAGTAATAATGCCCAAAGTGTTTATATAAACAGGTTTGCTGGAATCCATTTGTGTTCTTTCAGGAGTTCTGGTTTAAAAGGGGAAAACAAAACTTCTACAAAACCACCACAAAACAATAAAAGGTGACAATCAAATATATAATTGGTCTCAAATGAATTTCAACTTGTTCACTTTCACAGCCTAAGCAGAAAACAATATTTAGAGGCAACAAGACAGTAGGGCTTGCTCAGCTCTCTTCAATGAACAGGGAGAGTTTGGGCAGAGGGCTTCAGTTGAATAGTTATATCAAAGTATCCTCAGCGCTTAATAACCAGTAATTTAATGACTGTTGTAAAAGACAAACAATAAACCAGAAGAGTTCATTTTTAAGGGAAAGCCAGATACCCAACATAGATACCCCCCAAGAAAACTAAAAACCTATTATAAATTTACCATGCATCCAGACATAAACCATCATGACCTGATATTGAAGTTAAGAAGTCACTTGAGAGAAAACTAAGTTCTTTCACCACTTTAAGATTAATGATTTTCCCCAACATGACTGGGAACAAAAGAATGGAGAAACCTTGGCCATTTCAGTTCATCTATCAAGAAGAAATGATAGGATGATCGATGTAAATTCAAAGTTGGTTGGAAAGTGCTAAATATATTTTGAATTTTTGACAGAACTAAATCTTAGAGTCCAAAGTAATCAATAATCACTACTTATCATGTGTTTACTTGGATTCTAATATTTGGAGAAAGTTGATCAGATTTATCAAGGAACAAATATTTCAAAGGAGAAAATATTTCAATTCTAATTGGACAGATACTTAAAAAATGGGCCTTTCTTGAGCCTACACTGGTTAAGGGCAATATATTTCTTTTTTTTTTTTTTTTTTTTTGGTTTTTCGAGACAGGGTTTCTCTGTGTAGCCCTGGCTGTCCTGGAACTCACCTGTAGACCAGGCTGGCCTCGAACTCAGATATCCGCCTGTCTCTGCCTCCCAAGTGCTGGGATTAAAGGCGTGCGCCACCACTGCCCGGCAAGGGCAATATATTTCAATGTTCCATGTTATATATAAATAACATACACCTTTTATTATGATTACAGAATAACTGATCACTAGTCATTCTGATAATACTGCTGTTTTTTATTAATAAGCCAGCACTTTGAAAACCCAGAAAGAGCTCACTGTATTTATCTTAAAGAGATGTAAATATAATTATATCTTCAACAGCAAAACTATCATTTTAAAAAAATCATTCATATTTAGAACTAAGAATTGCACTAAGTTCAAGCCTTTAAAAATAGGCTAATATAAATTCATTTGTAATCAAAATTATATATATAAGTGCTGTAAAAGAAGCCACAATGATTTCAAATATATGCAACCATAAACAGCTTATAACATAAAAACCTCCCAAACAGACCATAATCTGAAGAAAGCTAATCACTTATATTTGTAAATCTCTAAGCTTTTATTCAAACAATTTCACTGAATTTTTTTCCCCTAACAATTTATATAACTTCACATCTTAATAAACAAAAGCGATATATTTATGTTGGTTGTGTTCTCAAAGTAGAATCAGGAGTTAAATGCATAACTCTGTATGTTCTGTAAGATCAGAATTTACTGTAAGAATAATCTTTATTGATATTAAAAAGTCTTATGAAACATTCCTCTAAAAGTCTTCCTTCAGTAGGACTCCCAATGTACTGAAAGTTTGCTCAGAACCAACTTAACTTTTTCTAAGTAATTTAGCACCTGCTAATTTCTAAACCTGGATCAGAGAAGTAACAAAATATATCTCCCTTCTGCAATTCATTTTAACCTACAGGTTGGATTCTCTGATAATATTTACATGTAATAGTTAACTATTCCATGTCCAGTTCTCACACAAACTGGCACTTTAGAATAAGGCTACAACTGACCTTTCTAACTCAATCCACATTTGATACAAAAACAAATCATTCTGAGTTTTTTAGGGTCCATCTCAGTATGAGATACAATTGGTGAGGAAGCTGCCTAATAAATGTTGGAGGCAGTAAGTTCCACATGTCAATCAATGAAGACTCCTTCCTACAGACTAAGGAGCAGCACTGACAGCTGTTAGTTAGTTCGCCACTGGCACAAGGCTGTATGACCCCATCAGCAATTTATTTTTGCATAAAGCTATTTCATTTTCCTGTGACCCCATCAAGCAAAGCACACGTTTCCTAGTATTTATGGAACTATTCTAATATTAATGTATTTATATTTGTCTAAGAATGAGCATGAAGACTTCAAAAGCCAATCCACTGCCTATTTATTCTAAAATAAATTGCCACAGTAATACTTATCAAATGATTATACTATCAAACTCAGTATTTCAGTTTAAAAAGTAGGGTACAATTACTAAAAATTCCAGAAACATACAAAACTAATTTTCTTCCCACAGCATCTAAGAAAACACATCAGAATGTGTTTAATTCTAATTTACCTTCTCATATGGTAAGCTTTTTATCATTTGTTGTAGTCAGCTCTTGGGAAGTATACTGCTTGTTAGTTTTTCAAAAAATGTTGAGTTCAAAACAATATTTGCCATTGTGTTACACTAGAAGAATCAATTTTGTCTGGTCATTTGTAGTAAACTACAGAAAATTTATACACAGAGTACTTTATTCTGTATAGTGGAACTAAAATTAAGAACACAGAAAACTCATTAAGGTTCCTTCTAACAACTGTCAATAAACTGCATTGAGGTAAGCCAAATCATAACAATTCAGGAAATTCTCTCTGACCTTTATTGATACATTGTCTCGGGTTTTGTTTTTCTCTTCAACAACTGCACGGAGCAGTGGTATCTACTCTGTAAGGACACAGGGAGGAACGGCATAACTCAGCACTGTTTGCAGCTTCAGCTTTGAAAAAACATCTATCACATGATCATCTCATTAGATGCTGAGAAAGCATTTGACAAAATTCAACACTCCTACATGGAAAACTATTGGAAAGATCAGGAATTCAAGGCCGATATGTAAACACAGTAAAAGCAATATACAGCAAACCAGTAGCCAACATCAAACTAAATGGAGAGAAACTTGAAGCATTCCCACTAAAATCAGGGACTAGACAAGGCTGCCCACTTTCCCCCTATCTATTCACTATAGGACTTGAAGTTCTAGCCAGAGCAATTAGACAACAAAAGGAGATCAAAGGGATACAAATTGGGAAGGAGGAAGTCAAGGTATCACTATTTGAAGATGATAGTATTCATAAGCAACCCCACAAATTCTACCAGAGAACTTCTACAGCTGAGAAAAAACTTCAGCAAAGTGGCTGGATATAAAATTAACTCAAACAAATCAGTAGCCTTCCTTTTTATAAATGATAAATGGTCTGAGAAAGAAAACACCCTTCACAATAATCACAAATAATATGAAATATCTTGAGGTAACTCTAACCAAATAAGTGAAAGATCTGTATGACAATAACTTCAAGTCTCTCAAGAATGAAATTGAAGAAGAGCCCATAAAATGGAGAGATCTCCCATGCTCATGGATTGGCAGAATTAACATAGTAAAAATGGTCATCCTGCCAAAAGCAATCTACAGATTCAATGTAATACCCATCAAAATTCCAGCACAATTCTTCAAAAACATGGAAAGAGCAATTCTCAATGTCATCTGGAAAAACAAAAAACCCAGGATAGCGAAAACAATTCTTAACAATAAAAGAACTCCCGAACCCTGTCTCGAAAACCAAAAAAAAAAAAAAAAGAACTCCTGGGGGGAAAAAAATCTCCAACTTAAAGTTGATACTCAGGACTTCCAGTGTTTACAACTTCTTGCTTTTTGACCTCTAAAATAGGTTTAAGGTAACAGTATGTTTTCTAAAATACAAATATAAGAAACAAAAGAACAAATACTGGAATGCTGAAGTGCTTCACTGTAGGTTAAAATGCATCATATGCTAGTCGCTCAGCATGGAACACAATGCCCTGTGCTTGTGAAATAAACTGTTTTATAGGAAGACATCTCGGAGGCATCTCATTATGTTTCAGGACACTGCATCATCCATACTGCTTGATAAATATATACTTCCATTTGATATATAAGAAAACAAAAACAGAGAAAAGTCTTTGTAATTTGATTAAAAGATCAACACTGCCTGAGTCAAAGTCTGTGTGTGCTCAGGTTAGTGTTACTTTACTCAATCATATGCCTGTATATGTGAGATTAAATGGCTATTCCTGGTTCCTTTCTTTGCTCTCCCCTCCTCCCATTTTGCCTCTTCCGTGTCCTTTTTCTTTCTCTTGGCAGAGTCATACTATAGTCTAGTATGGCTACAAACTCAGTCATTCCCCCAACTCAGCCTCCCAAGTGACTAACAACTCATGTTTTCTGATACTTTGGCAGATTAAGTAAATAACAAAACCAAGTTTTTCTGCTATATGTAAAATTTTACAGAAGAATCTTAATTTTTATTAGAGCAGAGAATTAAGGCAGTAAGCAATATTCTATTTGGATGCCAATAAATCCAGTAACAAGATCCTGAACATCTCTATCTTGTTGAAAGATCTATTTGTGAAACAAAGTTGAAGTATGCCCCTTTAATAGATTGATTGCTGTTGGATCAGTAATTATGTTATATAACATCTAAATGTAAGTTGTAATTTTCCCCCATGTGTAGTACAAATGTAATTTACTCCCCAATGAGTGAACTACAACTTTGTAAGTGGTTAATAGTCACATTCTGTCTTTTAAGTTATAAACTACTTTATATAAAAATTAGCTTATATATTATATCAAAATTAGTTTATATTAAAAAAACCAAAATACTACTCTGAAAATTCATACTGCATATTAAAATTTCAAATGCCTCAGACGTATTATTCCACTGCCAATTTACTTGTAAATTGTAATTATAATAGTAAAACTTAGTATGCGGCAAAATGTTTCTAATGATAGATTAAGTGAACAGAAACCTGCTTCATGCATGCTTTGCTAAAATACAACACATAACAGACCTGAACTGTTAAACTGTATAGTTCATTTAGCATTTAAAAACTAAAGACTATGAAACATAAAGTCCTAGAAAGGTTTATTTTAGAAACACATAAAAGCAAATGCATCTTAAACATTGGCCTATAAAGAAGAAACAACTTTTACAAGTGTATAGATGCACATTGAATGAATATCCTTGCCATGATTTTAAACCTATAGCACTCAGAGGAAAGGACATTTTGATTTGAAAAACAATATTTACATTAATTTTCTACATATACAATATAAATAAATATTTGAAGAACAAATTTATTTTTTAAAAATTAGTGAGAGCATTTTATACTAAACAAAACTACTTCATTTTGTTATTGTATCTTTCTGAGTTAAATCCTAAGCCCGTATTTTAGATCTGTAGATGTTTTTTAAGTGCTATGAAAATTTGCTGTCAGTGAATAACTGAAATTAATATTTTTCCATAAACTGTGGATATACTAAGTGACAAAGCATGTTACATGTTCAGAAATCTGACTCATACTTTCTAGCATCATGACACCTCTGAGACTGACTGACACATCCTTTCCAGTGTCACCAATAAGGCCTCAGTATGCACTCCAGGACATACATTTAGATTATCAGGCAGTTCTTTAAGAACACTTGGGAGCTTCTTTAATGTCTTTATATTCCTTGCATAAACATCCAGTAGCCAGTCAGTATGTGCACTGCTGGGTTCTGTATCACTATTGCATGCCATAAGCAACTCATTTAGATGACCTAACCCTTTGAAAGCTAGGATGAATTCTGAGGATAAATCAAATATTGAACAAAAATTAATCAACATCCTACTAAGTAAAAATGAACCAAATTCAAGCTGTTGGTGATAAAAATGTTTCTGTGTCTTAGCATGAAAGTTGTCCACTGTATCATTTATATTTGTAATGGCAAATAGTTCTTCCTTGTCTTTAGGTGACAGTACATAATCCAAGGGCATCTCCCCTTTAGAGTTCCTTTGCTGTAAAAGTTCTGGGCCTGTGAAAAAGAAAATGTAAAATGTTAATAGTAAAACACTTTTATTTTGCCAGGTTAACTGCTGCTTTCTTCCCCCACCCCAGAAAAATAAAAGCCTTCCAGGACTCTCTCTATCATCATACTTGCTACTGATGAGCTGCCTACATATATTGTAACTGCCCATACAGACCAATAAAGGTGTGTTTACAAACTGAAAAATCTAGTCAACCGCTTAAACATAGTCTATATGATAAGTGAAAACAGCTTTTAAAACCTTCCCTGCTGCCAATTAAGAACAAGAATTTCAGTACTCTCAGAAGAAATTAATAAAGTGCATTAATCAGAAGCTTAAAAAAAAACCTGTCTCTTTTCCATTACTGACTAAGCACTTGGCAATGTGAAAACTATGAAGACCCTGCATAAACAGAGTTTTATCCTTCTAATGTCCACAAAGGCAAGGGAGTCATAAAAACTTCAAAGTTAATTTTCTAAATAAAACTCAATACTTGATCTATCAAACTAAACCCAAAACTAAAACCAAACCAAAACCGAAACAGCCTGCCTATAGTCAGAGTTAGCACTTGCAAGGTTCTGAAATGCTCAGGACTCAAGTTCATCCTTTGAGTATTAGCGGATGACAGAAGTGCAAAGCAACTGTCCATAACAAGATATAGGAGTGCTCTGTACTCTTGTCAATCACAGCTTGTAATTCTTTATGCAGTCACTCATAAAAATGTAAGCAGCAATATGAAAGTATAGTAGGAGACATTATAACATATTGTAACATCAGAAAGAACAGATTATTAAGTGCTAAAATTCTTAATGATGACTATAACCACACATGTAAAGGCTACATGACTGATGTATAATTTGTGGAGAAAAAAATAATTCCAAATGAAAATTGTATTATCTATCATTTTGCTAACATCCCAAAGCAAAAGCAAAATATTCTAACTTATTTCTGTTAGAAAAACATTACAAGTACCCGAAGTAAACAAAGTTTTAGCAATATATAGTCTTGAAATTATCCCTTGCAAGACTGAAAGTCTTGAAATGAATAGATTATATAGCTGCCATAGTGATAAAGTCAAACCATATAAAGATTCAAACCCAGAATCTGACTAGATGAGTCAACAAATAACTACCTAACACAAACAACAAAAACAACACAGATGTAATTTAGCCAGTGAACATTGACAAACCTAAGTACAAGTGGCTTTTCTCCCCTAGATCAGAAACTAATCCACATACTACTCTGTTATCTAAATCAGCACAGCTGATCTAATATTACACTGTACTAATCAGCTGGATTCCATTAAACAATACTTCTTATATCACATCATTTGATACAGAAATGAATATTGGCTTGCATGTCAGATTAAATCTTTGAGTAGAAAAAAACCAGAATACTTAATAGAAAAAGCATTGGGTTTATAAAACTAATAGTATTTAAAAGAAAAGGTAGAAGAACGCAATCATCAATTATGAAACAGTGTTGGTAAAACAGACACACTTAGGCCTTTAGGGGGCAGGAGAAGACTATAAATAACCAAGTCTCTCAAGCCATCATGGAAAAAAAGACATCAAGAATATGCCTTTTGTTTTTATGCAGAATGAAATGCTTTACTTACAGCATAAAACACATCAAATTCTAGGTTAAAATTAACACAAACAAAACCAATAAATTCTCACAAATGTTTGTTTTTTATATTACAAGCTAGTTATCAAGTTTTCTTTTATAAAACACAAATTAGTTTGAATATTTTGAAGCAAAATTTTGCACTAGCTCAGATACAGAAATTGTCACTAAGAGGGAGTTGCTGAAGACAAAAATGAAAGAATCAGAAAAAGCAGTAGATAGGTATGGAGCTCAAGTTATCCTCTTCACAAAAGCCTTGTATTTTACTTAACACCACCTGAAAATCCATCTTCAACTTAGTTGATGGTAAATATGAATGAAAATATCCTAGGCTATCTTTTCTATACTCTATAAAGGAATATCTTATAAAGATGTTATTAGCTTAGCCAGTTATACATACATACACACTACATACATATGTAATAAAAAAAGAATGGAAAACTGAAGTAGTCACAAGAAGCACTGAATCCACGTATTAACAAGCTTTAAGAAATTATCAGTTCACATAGGTATCATATATGTTAAGTTAAAGGAATATTTAAAATCAACACCTTCAACTGCAAAAATATACTTTCATACATGAACCTTAATAAGTTTTAACAGTATATATATATTGTAAAATGGTTCTTACAACAATTAATACAAGGTGGCTATATTTTAGGAGACTTTTTGTCTTTACTTTTTCATTATATTTTATATAAAAGCATCTTTCCTTACAGATTTTTAAATATAGTGTTATCTGCCTCTGAGGGATTCATCAAAAACCTAGAAAATTTATCAAAACCCATTTAACACAAACACACTCACCCCCATGCTGCAGAAGCAGCTTGCCAATCTCTACATGTCCGTTTGACAGTGCATCATGCAAAGGAGTCACCCCGTCCACTTGAGTGAGCAGATCTACCTCTGGACAACGTTGCAAAATTTCCTGGACACACTCTGTGTTGCCATAGTTACAGGCTTCATGTAAAGGCGTCCAGCCAGCATTGTCTAAATTAGAAATCAAGGCAAGTTTTAAAACAGCAGAAGAAGTACTGTTGGTTGCAAAGTATTGATATTCCACAAGTCCCATCCGATTATTCTGGAGGAGCTTCATATATAAAAAACCACATTGGTGAAAATGAACTCAGTATAATCATATTTCTACTTAAAAATGAAAATAAATGAAAAGCTATTTAAAAATATTAACATTGGAATATGACCAGAAAATTGTTGTTAAAGTATTTTATATTATTATCTCTAAATTATCACATAATGAATGATTTCAGTTTGGCTGGTAACTATTTTTAAAATATGTTTGGTAAATTTACTTAAATAATTTTTCTTAACATGATATAAAACTATTTTGTCTAACAAACTGTAAGATGCTGAATGAGAGCACAAAGACTCAGAGAGCTTACCTTTAACATTGATGTCTACTCCTGGCAAAGAGAGAAGAATAATCAATTTCTCCACTTGGTTTTTTATGCAAACTCTATGCAGAGCTGTTTCCCCTGACATAAAAAATTAATAGATTATTCCAGAGAAGACAAGATATCAACTAAAGAAAATAATAAAGGCCATGAACTGGAAGGTCTGGACCTATGCCAGACCATCATTTATAGGGTTTCCCTTTCAACTGGTTAAAACATCTGTTGGATTAAAGAAAAGAAAAAGAAAAAGAAAAAGAAAAACAAAGAGAGGTGGGGTGGGAAGAACCCCAGCCACCCAGAGCTTCTGTTCTGTCAGCAATTCAGCAGTGAACTTCTACAAAGAAAGCTTTAACACAGGCATTGTCTCTCCCCGTTCAAGGTTTAAAGCTTCAATCCTGCTATAAAAACCCAGAGAATACCAAAAATACTTGATTTTGTAGCAATAAAAGTTTTAAAGTGCAACTGCCCTCTCTTAAATTTATTCATGAATCTATGCTAAAATGTATGGCTCCTTCTTATCTAGCATTTACCGCTTAATTCAAATGAATGTTCTGGCTAAGCACGAGTGCCTCTACATACTCAAGTATAATTCAGAACTTCAAATACATTAACAGATGGTTTGCTGCTTCTCAATAGGATGTCTGGCTTGGCTACAGCCGCACGGAGGGAGAAATGGAAGAATCTTAATATAAACAGCACGCGCGCACACACACACACACACACACACACACACACACACACACACACACACACACACACGCTGAAAAAAGTCTCTAAGTACCATTTAAAGCTGAACAACAGCAGTACATAGAATGGCACAGTTTTTGCTTAGAGGAATGTAATAAGTTACTGCTGGTCAAATCATCCATTCCTAACAGCTCCTTGAACTAAGATTAATAAAATATAAGTCATAATTTGACATTAAGGAAAATGCTTAAATACTTATCAGTGACTACATAGGAAACAAAATGCACCATGGGCATCATTTGTTTCTGTTATACAAAATACTGAGTAGCACATTTTTATACTACTCAATTCAAGATTATCTCTGCAGCTTCTACTGAACATTTTTTTCTATATGCAAAGTCTCTTCAAGTTTTTCTCCATTTCTAAATTTTCTTCCTCTCCCAACTCCTGCTGTTCAGCCTAAAGTCATTCATATTCATTTTACTTCTGAACAATAAAACAAAGAAAAGAGACACTGATCTTTGAAGTGAATATCTGAATTTTTATCTTATAGTCATATTTTGAGTTACATGGGTTCAAAATATAAATGTCTGTCCCAGGGAACAATTATAAAAGCTTTCCTGTCACTGTTTTCATGAGCTAATCCATAGCATGAGTTAATCCATATGATATAGTTTATAAACAGAATAACTTATAAATCTAGCCATTCAGTTTACCCAAGTAGAAAGCCCTTGTAGATAGCATACTCTCAGGTTACAAGACATCTAAGTAAAAGGAGCACGAGAGAAAATTATTACAGCACTATTCTTGTAATACCATCCATTAGGTAGTTAGGCTGCAGTACAGTTAGAACCAAAAGCCAAACACATTTCAGTTTGGGCTCAGTGCCTAGAAGAAAGGAGCCCATATGCTTAACACAGCTATGTAACATAGCCTACTCCTCATTTTTTGTTCACAAAATGTCTATGACTGAAAAGAGATGAAGAATGAATTATACTTTCAAATCAGAAGACACTGATTCTAAGCAGCACAGGTTGATATGGACTTGCAAAGTATGGAGAAGCAAGTCTGGAATGAGCTCAGGGAGCATCACCCATCACTTAGCATCTGGAAAGGTGGGGTGAGAAAGGGAGGAATATTCTATTATATCAGCTACTAAATCACCACTTCTTTTGTATACATGAGAGTTCAAGAAAATGTTACATTATCCATTAAGGTATTTCCTGGACCTAGTTCAATATTTAAGTTCAAACATTCATTAGGGCAAATGTGTGAGATTTCCAAGTATTGATTACAAGTATGAAAAGTTCTTAGTATAAGTTAATTCAGATACTTGGGGTACCTTTCAGATTAGTTTTATGAAAATTCATCTTTGTAACCAAAGAGGGGCAATTCTCCTTGGAACATGACAATTCTCCTTCTGACTTCCTTTTCAATTTTTTCAATGAAGAGGAACATTTAGCACGGCTTAACTCTCTGAAAAGAAAGGAAACGAAGAAAAGCTTGTCTTTCAGTAAGTCACGCCAGCATACATAAGATAGTATTTCCCTCCTTTACAACGTATCCTGCTTTGACCTTAAACCCACTTACTCATTCAGTCATACTGCTTTCCGATTTTTAAAATGATGTCAACTACATGAGAACAAATTTTGATGCATTAATTTTTACTTTATTAGTCTGTATCTACAACTGCTCAGTCAGTAAAAAGGGAATGAGTGTAGACTGTTGGGCAAGGAGGAAACCAAGGAAATTAGATTTTGTAGTGGAAAGAAAGCTGAAAGTTACATTAGAGTGTAGACCTCCAGATTTCCCATTCAAGAAGTCTCTCATTTTGAGAAAGTATAGCATCTCATATGCATCTAAAACCTTATTTATATTATCTATAAAAAAGAAGTACTTTCTGTTTCAGACAACATTCTTATGAAACGGACACTTGATTAAGAGTTTCATTTCTTTCAGGAAGCACTTAGTATGAAGGAAGTATGGTCTTTGCATTATATTAAAAGAAAAGTGCTGATCTTACATATTTATAGGTCCAAAATTGAGTTTTCTTTCAATCAGCATATACAGACAATACCCATGATAACCTAAAGTACCAGAATTTCGGAGAAAAGAGTACATTCCAAAACAAAGTGCAGCTGTAGCAACAGCAGTCTTACAGGAGCTCTGGCCGATCCTCTGCTTGTTTCTGTTTTGCACCGTTCAGCATTAGTAACGCTCGTTGAGACTCTAGGCAAGGCCGCTGGCAGAGTTTTTTTGGCATCTGCATCTTTCCAGCTCCATGTATGCCCATTTTTCCCAAAACTGGCAAATAGGAATCTATCTGTTGCAAAATAATATTATATCATTATCACAACTACAAAGACAGTAAAAGGAATTACTTCATTATTTTGCTATTAAGTCTGGTTATAGTTTCTTGATTTCACAACTAGGTTGCTACAAGATCTTCTCCAAACATGACTAAATATTAACATTGCTAGTTTTGTGTAATTATCTATGTAATTATTTTGTCCTATCTTGTAGATGATGATACCTTTTAGAAAATAATTATACTTTCTAGTTCAATCTTAATGCTCATTTAGGTAAGTTCTTTTGATTAAGTCTCATATCCACCTTTTGATGATTTACAAATTTTTATACTTAAAAGACTTAGAGTCAAAAGGTATTTTGCTATTTCTACTTTGCTAACGGAGTTCTTCAAGTGCAAGGTAAGTGCAGAGTGAGCAGGAGAAGGAGTGAGACCACTCTCCCACCTGGTCCTGCCGCAAAGCAGTCTGCCCAGCATCACAATGACAATGAACTTGGTACTTGCTGAAGAAGCCCTAGGGCATTAGAACTTAGTATCTAACATGGCCAAGACGAAAGAGAGTGGGAACAAATGCAGCTTAGATATACATATATGTACGTAGGATACATCTTTCCAAGTTTTCCTTTTCAAATATCAAATTCAACAAATTTTTGGATGTAGTTTTAAAATATATATTATGGCAAAAGTCAAAAATAGGTTTTTATACTACTCTCCCAAATAATTAAATCTATTCCTTAAAAGATTTATTTTTATTATTTATTTAAAGTGTGTGTGTGTGTGTGTATGTTTAGGGGGTGGGTGCACACCAGTGTGCCTGAAGTCAGAAGACCCATACATGCTAGGAACTGAAATGGGAAAAACAAAAACAAAAAACAAAACAAATAAACAAACAAACCCAGTTCCTTAATGTATTGGAAGATTTATAAGTTGTGTTTTGTCTACTTATGAGAAATAACTAAGAATTAAAACTGAACTCATGAACTAACTTCTCAGAAAAAGAAAGAAAGAAACAACCCCCCACCCCAGTAGGGCAGGACTTACTATTTTCTGAAGAGAGAGTGGCTCATTGCACGCACTAGTGGGGCCCTGTAAGCACAGCTTTTTAAAGATTGCTTCTGCAACAAACATTTGAAGCCAGGAAGATGAAAAGGAACAAATGAAGATCTCTAGTTCCTTTGAAGAAAAGTCTATAAAAACAAGTAAATATAGTTATTGCTACATCTTTTATTTTCCTCATATTGTCAATGTGGACTGGGCTCAATTGAGTGACATTTCTTAAGCCAATAAACTTTAGTTACAATTTTAAACCACTATAGTTTTATATAAACATTTTATATGAAACACTTAGCATCATTTTATTGGGTAGCTGATCCCCATGTCATCTATTTAATGATACTAATTTTCTACTAAACTTTCTATATAAATAGCAGCATTCATTCAGAAGAGCAGGTTCTCCCTGTATCTCACCTGGACAGCACAGTAGAGTTGCCTCCTCATGGGGTAATTGGCCCCACCCCTTGCTGATTGAGGGAGAATTGGTCAAGAGTGTGAGAGTAGGAGAGCTGGCTCCAGCCAGCCCTAGCAGGAACAGCTCTGAAGAGCTGGACCAGACAGCTTGAGCCCAGGAAGTGGTAGAGCCAGTCCTGCCTTTTGCTAGCTGCCACAAACAGGAGAGCTAATGGGCTGAACAAAACACCACCACCATGGCTCTAAGTTGGCCCATCCTAACACCTAGCCCATCTATGAACTGCCGGAGTGTTTGACGGGGCTGGTTTTCATGGCTATCTGAGGAGTCCAGGTGAGGATTCAGTCTTGACAGTGTAGCAGAGGCCAGAGGCCTCGGATCACAATGCATTTACTGAACAAAGCTGTTGGGCAAACCTGAGTGACATATTGCAGCCACATTGATTTTTCTAATTTTATTTCTTCATTTATTTTTTGTTTTCTTTGGGAGGTTGCAAGGGCAGAGGGCAGATATGGAAGGATGAGGAGATGAATGGGATTGGGGTGCATGAGGTGAAATACACAAAGAATCAATAAAAAGTTAAAAAATAGCAGCATAAGTAACACAATGGAATGACAAAGAATGAAATCAATCAATGATATAAAACAGCTAATGTGAATAAAAAGACATGATATAAAACAGTTGTGATACATAGATCAGTGGAATAAACCAAGACCCAGAAAGAAGGCTTAGACTCCTATAGTCAACTGGTTTTTGACATAGATGCCTTCAAGAACTGGCACTAGGAAAGTTAAATACATACATGTAAAATAATGAAATTAGATCCTTATCTCACATCAAACATCAAATTCAAATGAACATACACCTTAACAAAAGACTTGAAACTCAACTGCTGGAGAAAAAAAAAACTTTGGATGATCCAGGCACAGGAAGGACTTTCTGCGTACAACTGTACTGCTCAGGAAATAAAGGCAACAACTGACAAATGAAACCTCATAAAATTAAAGGCTTCTGTACAGCACAGTGAAAAGATAGTCTCCTGACTGAGAGAAAACTCTTGGTCATGGTAAACTAATTTCAGCATTCAAAACACTTCCTGGAAAGTTCCGAAAAATACGAGGACCATTATTTTGTTTGTACCCTTCTCCATTATATAAAAAGTGTTTACTTGAATTCCTGCCACAATATAAATAAAAATCTGTTGAGTGGATGAATGAAATGGAAATATTCTGACTGAAATAATTAGTAAATATAAAAATTATTTAAGAAGTCTGAATTACAGAAAGAACAAAAGAGGAAAATTAAAAACCATAAAACATTAGAAAAACAAACCATTAGAAAAATATCATGAAACTATATTGACATATCATAAAAGGGCACACAGGAATGTTCATTAAGGGTTTCCTGAGATACAAAAAATTAAGTTGTGATATAAATTCACAATTTTAAATAATTCAATTGGTTCTTTGTCAATCTCATATATATATATATAACACTTAGTTCCCTGCCAGCCCTACTAGATACCTCCTATCTATAAGTCACCAGTATATGTTCATGTCTGGTTTTTGTTTTGTTTTGTTTTCTGCATCCACCAATTTAACGAGGGCCATCTGTATGACCCTGAGGTTGTTGGAATGACATATTTTCTATCCTATCAAAGCCATAAGAAATTGGTTTAACTCAAAGATCAGCAAATGGAATATAAACAAAATGTTATTGGAACATGGCCATTTTATATTATTATTTTGTGTAAGGTTGTTTTCTTACTACAATTTCTTAGGCAAGGGATATTTAGATATTTTACATAAATGGGAAATCTAATCCACAGTTAATGCTAGTTTCTCAAGAATTTCAATTAGGATGAAAATCAAATTTCAGATAGCTGTCTGAAGTGTTGTAAAAAACAATACTATAGCTTTGATGTGGAACTGATGGCCTTGAGATCTAATGAAAAGAAGAAAGGATTATACCTGACTTGTGAAATACATACTGCCTTAATTCTCATAAAACAACTATAACCTTCAGTAACTATACTAAATGTGAATGGGGAAGGTGGGTTACTATCTTAAAGTGAAAATGGTACAATGGCCAAATCATCTATCTTTACTAATGAGTCAGAAAATACAAAGAAAGTAATTGAATTATAGAATAATGCAAAGAAATGTAGAAAACAAAACAAACCCAAACAAAACAGGTGGAAATAACCAGAGAGAAATAACAGCAACAGCAACAAAAGAAACTGGGAAACAATACTGTTCAAAAAGATTCTTCATAAAGAATTAAACAGAAGGACATTACTAAAATACATCGAATATTCTGTTGTTCTAAAGTCTCCATGATAGATAAATACTTTGATTATATTTTGAGTACAGAAAAGCTGCTTAAGATTAAACTCTTCACTTTATTCCTGTCTCTTGACAAATATTAAACACTATGCTCTCTTGAGCAAAAACCTAGGAAGATATTAATTTGGATCATTTTTAGAAATAAATGTTAAAAAAACTTTAAATGGTGGTGGTTTGAATAAGAATGGCCACACAGACTCATTATATGTGATTGCTTGGCCCACAGGGAGTGACACTATTAGGAGGTGTGGTCTTACTGGAGTAGGTGTGGCCTTGTTGAAAGAGGTGTATCACAGTTGGTACGGGGTTTTGAGGTTTCCTATTCTCAAGCTAAGTCCAGTGTGGCATACAGTCTCCTTCTGCTGCCTGTGGATCAAGATGTAGAACTCTAAGCTCTTTCTTTAGCACCATGTCTACTCGTATGCTGCCATGTTTCCTTCCATGACAATATTAGACTCAATCTCTAACATTGTAAGCAAGTCCCAATTAAATGTTTTTCTTTATAAGAATTGTGCCCATGTTCATGGTGTCTTTTCATAGCAATAAAACCCTAACTAAGACAAAGAAGTCAATTCTACATATGTGTGTGTTTAATTTTCATTACAGCTACTTATTTAGAGTCTGGATTACATAATCACACACGCGCACACACACAAATTAGAATCTATGGATTATTTTGTAAAATTTGTTTTCTCCTACCATGTGGATCTCAAGAATGAAACTCTGGTTACTCAGCCTGGCAGCAAGTATCTTTGCTGAGTGAGCTATATTGCTAGTGTGCACACTGAGACGAGTAAGGAAATTCACTTCAAACAATGGCATAATTTCAACTTCATTTAGAGTTTTAAATTGGTGCACAGAGATGGAAATGGTTCCATCACCAAATTAATGATTGTGGGCATAGTATTAAAAGTAACATTTTTAGCTCAAATCAGTTATCAGTCACATGTTCCACCCGCTACGATTTAAATACATCGTGTGACAACAGAGTAGTTTTGCACAGCAAATGCGAGTGAAGAGACATCAGAATATTAATAAAGTGACCATTGAAGCAGTGGTATACATGCAGATTTCCATTAATACAAGGGTTATTATTATAGGCATTTGCATAAAGTATAACTCACATTTCATTAAAGGCAAGTATTACACATTGGAAACAACACAAATGCTGACAGTCCTTAATGTCACTGCTAAAACTTTCATGGGTCCTGAAACTTATGGCAAAATTGTGATTTTTAAGAATCACCAACCTATCTAGTAGAAACGATTAGAAAGGAATGACTAAGGCTCTAAGGAAGGAGTAAATTTGCACTAAGCAATGTTTAAAAGTCACTCAACAAAAGACAGCTATTTTACAAAAGGACAGCAATCACCCAATGAAAGAGAAGCAGGAAGAAGATAATGTGATAAAAATCTTCTAACTTTAGTAGTATAAAGAAACCTCTATTTGTAGAAGGTATCAAATAAACTGTAAACTCAATTATTATGACCTATATTCCTATTAAAGAATTGTGTTTAAGGAATTAACATGATTAACAGTAGATTCAAGAACTTTTTCTTAAAACAAAACAAAACAAAACAAAACAAAACAAAACAAAACAAGATGCACTGAAAAATGTGCAGATTGATTTGGTAAGTAAGAAAACATGCTCTTGACTTGGGGAGACCACAAAAGCTCAGGCAGTTTAAAAGTTAGAAATGTAAGGCTACAGGCATGAAGAAGGAGCAAAGGAACAGCTAGGTGTTCTGAAGATGTTTATGCAGTCAGGAAATGTCAGGTCTCTGGAAAGCCTTCTCGGTCTGCACACTGGGAAGATTAGCTTAGATCCAATTAGAACATTTCCTGAGGTGCTTGCTGAAGAGAGTTCTGTTGGCAAACTACCTAAGTAATATCTTTCCTTCCATTTATTTCACAAGAAACTTCAAAACAAAAAGTAAATGATGGGAGCAGGAAGAATATAGAAATTATGTATAATACTGTTAAGAACAAACCCAAAAATAAGAGGTTCTTTTAAAAATGCATATTAGGACAATTTCAAAAGTAATTCATACATGAGTAAAATCTTATAATTAATGAGGAAAACTTATAATCAATGAGATAAGCCAAATTAATGTAAGGATACAAGAAGCTATATAGTAAGCATTCTGGCTCAGTGAATTCCATTTTAAAATTCCATTAAGTATTGATACCAAAAAAAGACCTGACACAAAGATCAGACTGTAATAGATTCTACTCTATTTGAATGGTAAGAAATGTTAAAGATATTGAAAATTCTTTTTATCATGAAAAATTCCTGTCTGTTTTTGTTGCTATTGTTCTTTTTTGAGCCCCATGCTTGATCCTACCTCAATTGCATGTAAGATGTTTCTTCTGAAGACTTGCTTCCAGGATATTTCAGAACAGCTAGTTCACTTGGTCCAGCTTTTCAGACTGTTCCAATCATGACTTCATTTAATCATTTAAGCCTGGACTTTCTCAGCATACAGAGACTGGACAACAAATGCTACAGCTAGCTTTCTTAAGACTAACCAATTTTCTAATCCCGCCCTCCAAAAGGAATTTTTCACGCCAATTCAGCAGGGAGCAGTTAATTGTAAGAAGGCCTTCATTCCCAGTCCCTTAAGTTGGGGTGGATGGTTTTGGTCATTTTACGAATTATAGATGTTATTATTTTAAGGGATGATTAAGAATAATTATGGTCTTGGACAGGGAGGAAAGAAAACAGGGAGCTTAGACGCAAGGATACCTATCTATCTATCTATCTATCTATCTATCTATCTATCTATCTATCTATCTATCTATCCCTCTCCCTTCTTCCCTTCTTTCCTTTCTTTGGTAAGGAAAGCAGGGTATAGAAATATTGCAAGAAATCAGACAAATAGGGGTAGATTTACTCTTAAACCAAAAAACATTTTATAGCCATAATCTTACACTGGTACAGAATTTTCTATATTAATACAAAAATTAGGTTATATTTTGTGACATTGGTACAGAATTTTGTATAGTAATATAGGTTTAAGGTTTTCATTGGTATAAATCTTTGTATATTGATACAAAATTTAGATTAATTTTGTTACAAGATAATATATGTAGGTTTCAGCTTTTATATAGGCATTGTGCCTATGCAACTCATTTAAAAATACAAGGTTTAGTCCCAGTCCCTTTAAGAGTGATTACAAACTTTTTAGAATAATTAAGTAATGCAAATTAACAGTCAGTCAATCAAACTCATGGTCCATCTCTCCTCATGGCAGCTTCCTCCTCCCTTCCAGTTCTTCTTTCTTTTCCTCCTTACCTCTTTTGTCCTCCTCTCAAAACCCACCCACCTCTAATCCCTCTAGTAATTGGCTGTAGCCAATTTTATTTAACCAATACAAATTAAGGAACAAGGTTTGCACAACAAAAGCTTGTAAATGGAACAATTCACTTGTAGGCCTAGACCTTCCAGTAGAGAATTTAGCATTACAATACATAGCAACAGACCAAACCACAAGAGTATTCAAAATGCCTATCCTTATAGCCTATGGTAAGAGTAGCTCTCACTCTCATCAAAGAGCCAGCACCAAACAGAGACCTTCAGAGAAATCCATAATTGTTTAAAATATAAAAAAACATGTGTTGGAGAGAAGGCCTTCCGCAATCAATACCCTTACATCATAACTTCTATGGCAGAAGCTCAGGGACACCATAGTTCACTGTAAGAGCCTGAGACCTAGGAATGTCTCCTATGACACATCATTCATTCATACACACACACACACACACACACACACACACTCTCTCTCTCTCTCTCTCTCTCTCTCTCTCTCTCTCTATATATATATATATATATATATATATATATATATATGACAGATACTCATGAAATCTTAACAGTATGGTACCCTAAACAAGACCTGCACAATGAGAACACCAGTTGACATACCAGCATGGATGGGAGGTCCCATCCCTACATTCATGAGGTCCCATCCCTACATGAAGAAGGCAACTAATAGCTGCTAAGAAAGTCTTCTCCAAGATCCACTTGGACTTGAGCTTTGTGCAAGGTGACAAATATGGATTTATTTTCATTTTTCTACATAGTGGCTGCCAGTTAGTACAGCACCATTTATTGAAGATTCTTTCTTTTTTCCATTGTATATTTTTGGCTTCTTTGTCAAGATCAAGTGTCCATATACGTCTTCAATTCTATTCCATTGATCGACCTGTCTGTCTCTGTACCAATACCATGCAGTCTTTCTCACTATTGCTCTGTAGTACAGGTTGATGTCAGGAATGGTGATTCCCCTAGAAATTCTTTTATTGTTAAGAATTTTTTTGCTACCCTGTTTTGTTTTGTTTTTTTCCATATGAAATTGAGAAATTTTCTTTCCATGTCTGAAGAATTGTGTTGGAATTTCAATGGGGATGCATTGAATCTGTAGATTGCTTTTGGTAGGATGGCCGTTTTTACTATGTTAATCCTACCAATCCAGGAGCATGGGAGATCTCTCTATTTTCTGAGGTCTTCTTCGACTTCTTTCTTGAGAGACTTGAAGTTATTGTCTTACAGATCTTTCACTTGTTTGGTTAGTTACCGCAAGATATTTTATATTATTTGTGACTATTGTGAAGGGTGTTGTTTCCCTATTTTCTTTCTCAGACCATTTATCATTTGTTGAGTTCTGATTTAACCCCAAGTGGCCATCCCTAAATACACATATATATGAGTAAAACTAAATGGACTTGGACTTAGCAGGTTGTATTTATAAATACATATGTGTGCATGTGTGTGTGTGTGTATACACATATATACATACACATGTAATAACAATAAAGGAGAAAATTTAAGTGGGAGTGAGTAGGACTGAAATGGAATAAAATCAGTACTCATGAAATTCTCAAAAACTAATAATGTTTAAAATTTTTAATGTAATACAAGTTCAATTATGTATAAATGCTTAGACATTATAAGGTATTTCGAAGCACTCTGTATGGGAGTACTATAGAAGAATTTCCCATTCCTTTTCGTATTGTCTCTGTGTATTATTTTAAATGAAACTTCATATGCAAATACATTGAAGAACAGACTCCTGAAAGGTACTTGAAACTAATTTTCAGAATGAACGATTAAAAATGTAACCATAACAAAGATATACTTACCATCACAGGAAAGGGAAATATAACTTCCTAAGTCATCAGACATATGTCGGATCACATTTCTACCCATCTGAATACCAAGGAAGATCCAATAATCAACTGCTGCACCAAGAATTCCAGTCAATAAGTAAGACAGTTCATGTTTGAAGACCTAGCATCAAGATGGGAAAATGTTATTGAAACATTAAAAATCCAAAACTTTTCTATTTTTAGTGTGTACTTTTACTACCTTTTTGAGAGGTCAATGACTAAAGATACAGGGTATGTTAGTAACAGAAGAATACTAACAAATTACTTCTTTCTCCATCTATCCTATGCTTCTCCTTACATACACAATGTTAGAAATCTGTCATTTGAAATGATTAGGACTCTAAGGTGTTTCAGGTTCCAGATAGTTTTTTGAGTTTGAAGTTATCTATAAATACAAAATGATACTCTAAGAATGGTATGCAAATCCAAATATTGAACTTATTTGTTCTTCTGTACCTTCTGTACATATTGTAGAGGTAATTTTACCTGTTTTGTTTGAAACCTGTTTATGAGGTCCGGTATGAAACATTCTAATTGTGAAATCATGGTGGCCAATAACTTTTGAATTTGGGGGCATTTAGGATTCCAGATTAAGAAATGTTCATTCAACCTTCACATAAAAAATGTTTAATAAATCCAAGATTTCTAGCTTTTAGCCATAGCTTATAACAATAGAAAATTTGATATGAAGCTATTAGGTCTTTTTATTCAAGCACTATTTATATTAAAAACATGAGGAAATCCCAGGCTTCTGTGGATATTACTTAGCAGGACTTAATAGTAAGGAAGACAGATTTGCTATTTTGACAAACCAAATACAGACTTATTTGTATTTCTAAAATTTTTAATTAATATTATTGTATGTGCAATACGGTATGTGTCTGCATTCCACTGTGCACAAATAGATGTCAGTGGACAACACTGTGCACTCAGTTTTCTCCTTAAACTATGGACTTCAGGGACTGAACTCAGGAACTCAGGATTGTGAGGTAAGTAACATTATCCATTGAGCCATTGCTAGAGTCATTTTCATTTCAAGTACCAGGACCAAGGACTAGATAAATTTAATGAATAAAATAATCAACAAGTCTGTTATATAAAAAAAGACTAATCTAAGTTCCATTGAGTTATAATAAAATAAACTAATTTGGAGATAGAGATCAAGTTTGAAAGTATGAAATTTTTCATATTGCCACTTTTATACTAAATATTAAATTCCTATAAGAACTATGACATTGCGTTTAAAACCTTATAGTATGTTTCAACACATTTCTTTTATTTAGAAAAGTCAATATGAGCTATAAGGATAAAGATGTAAGAAAACAGTATTTTAAAAAAAGATTTATTTTATACATGCAAGTGCTCCATTTTCATGCACACCAGAAGATGGAATCAGATAGTTGTGAGCCACTATGTGGTTGCTGGGAATTGAACTCAGGACCTTTGTAAGAGCAGCCACTGAGCCATCTCTCCAGGCCCTTAAAAATATTTTAATATAAACACTTTTTAAAAATGACATTAAACTAGTTGAAATACCTATATTATTGTTGCTTGTTTTCTACACAAGTTGCATGTGTGAAAGTATCACTAAGTAACAGTTGGATACGGCATAGAAATACTTTTTTTTCCAATGTTATATTTGAATAGATTATAACTGCTGGGTTTAGTCATCACATTATGCCTAATGAGTGAGAGCCCTATGCATTTTGAACTCTCAGTGAATCATGGACTTAGTTCTCCTGCTCTTGCAAATAAATTTCTTCTAAGTACAGAAGGTATTTTATTAGAAAATCCTTTCTTATCTTACATGTACACCAACCAAGCCACAAACGTTTTACCTACTACCATCCTGCTTCTAAGATGTGCTGGGGCAATGGTAGCACAGAACATGTGGGAGTGGCCAAATAATGTCTGATTTGACTTGAGGTCCACTTCACAAGAGTAAGCCCATGCCCAACACTGCTTGGGAGGCCAGGAACCAGAGACTAGATAGCACAAAGACCTATGGTAGAACCAAACACAACTGATCTAAAAATATGAATGAACCAACCAAACAAAAAAAACCAACCAAACAAACAAAAAAACCCAAACAAGCAAAACAAATCTAATACCAAAAAAAGAACAACAACAACAACAACAACAACAACAACAACCTAACAAAAAACAATGACTACAGCCATGGATCAGTGCTTTATCTAGTCATGAACAGTGGCTCCCTCCCATAGCAGATGGGAACAGATACTATAGACTGGCCAGATACTGCCAGACATTAGGCAAAGTCTAAATTTGAGGTCTGTATTGGGCGGCCCCACTAGGAGCTCAGAGAATGCCATGGAAGGGGACAAAAATATTGTAGCAGTCAGAAAGGATGGAGGACAGACAGTAGGAGAACAAGGCCCAGTGAATCAACTGAGCAAAGCTTGTGAGCACAGGCTCCCAGAGATAAGTGGCAAGCACAGGGCATGAATGGATCAGCACCAGGTCCTCTGCATGTTATGCTGAGTACTTTTGTTAGACTCCCCAGGGAGTGGGTGGCTCACTGACTCTTGGGACTCTATTCCTTCTGTTGGGTTGCCTGGTCTAGCCTCAGTGTGAGGGCTAGTTTTAATGTATTTTGTTTTGTCATGTTTGGTTCTTGTCTCTTGGAGGCCTGCTCTTTTCTGATGGGAGACAGAGGGAAAGTAGATCCAGGAAAGAGGGTTGGTGAAGGGGTCCTGGGAGGAGTGGGTGTAAGGGAAACTGTGGCTGGGATGCATGGCAGGAGAGAAGAATTTATTTTCAATTAATTGAAACAGACTGAATCAGAAAGTATAATTGCATTTTTATAAAATTATGCACATATATTAAATATATCAGAACAAGGAAGACTTATGTTTATAAACATACACACATGACTTTGGAACACCAAAGAAATAAATGCTATAGAATAATATGTCTAAGAAAAAGATGTTATAGAATTAAAAAAGCCATTGGAAATTAAGAATTCTATTTCGGGTTTGCTATGAAAAAACAGAGAAATAAATGGTCAAGTAGTGCATACATCTGTGTTGTCACACAGGGACACAGAAGGAAATCTCAGAGTCAAGATCAATAGCAGGTGTGAAGAATTGGTGTCTCATGATGCCATGGGGCAGCTTACTGCATTCTGGCAGCATATTACATCTAGGAGAAAGATCCTAAAGCACTTGACTGAAGAGATTTTATACTGTATGGTTAATTAACAATTAAAACAAGCAAAGCACTTCTGATATAATTTAGGGTTAGAATAAATAGGTGGCATGATCCTATCAGGTCAGAATTCATGCATGCAAACAGTGCTACTTCTTCCCACCTGGACTCAGATGCTTGGTTTAAACCTTACCGCTGCAGTTGTGTGGTATGGGAAGTTAGCAGCTAGACTGGCTGTAACAGTAGCATCAACAAAACCCTTTGCATGACCTGAGGGACTATGGAGTTAATGCCAATCTCTTGAAATGTTGCAGGAAAACAATTCTATTCTTTGTAAAGCTGATATGCAGATGTGACTATGAACATTTAGTTCTTTCATATCATTCAAATTAGCAAAAGGATATGGAATTGGCCATGTCCATAGACGTATTATATCTTTGTGGTTACTTCAACCACAATGATTTTCTGAATAGTAGTAATGTCAATACTCAGAAGAGAAGGGAAAAATCAGTGTATTCTGATATGTGAAAATGTCTCAAGTATTCAGGATCATATGAGTCCCCAGATTCTAAAACTGTTGAGTAAAACATAGTTTATGTAAATAAGCTCATATAAAAATCACAATCTAGCACTCTATCAATAATAAAAAAAAATACCAACTAGTTGGGACTTTCTTTTAATTTTACATAAATCAACATATGCCTATATCTCAATTTAAAGTTAGAATTTCTTTTTTTATTTATTATTTTTATTCTATGAGTATTTGCCTGCATGTATATAAGTGTACCATGTGCATGCTTGGTGCCTGTGTAGGTCAGAAGAGGGCACTGATCCCCTGTGACTAGAGTTATAGATGGTTCTAAGTCCCTAGGGCTGTTGTGAATTGAACCTGAGTACTTGGCAAAAGTAACAATTAGTACTCTTAACTGATGACTTAACCCCCCCTAAAATTAATATTTTTTAATGTAAAATTTACCTTGACACTAATAGATATTGATAAAGGTCTTTTTGCACTGACTTTGAGGAATGATTTCTGTAATTATTTTACTGTATGTCAGTTGAATATGGTAATTTTGTATCTATGATGGTAAAATTCTATATAAATTGACACTTTAAAGTCTGGACTTGGGTTCTTTCATACTATTTTCTTAACTAGTATATTCATACAGCAACAGGGCCAAGACCAGATAGGGCAGTGTAGAAACAATGCAACTGGTTTTTTCTTAAAGCATTTTAAATTACATCTATTTAATGCTTTTATTGTGTGTGGAGAGAGGGCAAAGGCATGCCACAGAAAATGTGGTGTTGCCAGAGGACAGTTTCCAAGAGTTGAGTCTCTTTCCACCATTTGGGTACTGGAGATGGAACTCAGGCAATAGGCTTGTAAGTAAATGCCTCTACCTGCTGAGTCATCTTACTGATCCAGTGCTCCTGTTTTCTGGAATATGTATGCTTTGAAAATGGATTGGATTTCACTTAGGGGAAATCTGCCTCATAGGAGGCAGATGGAAGGAGGGAAATGGGTGGGAGAGGAGATGGGGAAGAGAATGGGGGATTCAGGATTAGGTGTGGGAAGAGACAAGAGACAGGGCCAGAGAGGGTCAGGAGAATGTATGGAAATCTGCAGCTGGCAGGGGGGTGGCTCCCAGGAACCAATGGAGGTGACCTTAGCTGAACTGACAGCAGTGGCGATATGGAACCTAAATAGGCCACTTTCTGTAGCCAGGCAGGAACCTCAGTGGAGCGATAGGGACACCAACCCACCCACACAACTTTTCACCAAAAATCTAGTCCATTTATAAGAAATACAGGGATGCAGATAGAGCAGAGACTGAAGGAATGGTCAACCAATAACCGGCCCAGCTTGAGACCCATCCCATGGGCAAGCACCAACCTAACACTATTAATGATACTCTGTTATGCTTGCCGATAGGAGCCTAGCATGGCTCTCCTCTGAGAGGCTCCACTCAGCAGATGACTGAAACAGATTCAGAGACTCACAGCCAAACATTAGACAGAACTCTTATGGAAGAGTTGAGGGAGGATTGAGGGCCTGGAAGGGGATACAAACTCCACAGGAAGACCAACAGAGTCAACTAATCTGGACCCTTGGGGGCTCTCAGAGACTGAACTACCAAACAAAGAACAAGCATGGGCTGGATCTAGGCCTCCCCACACATACGTAGCAGATGTGGAACTTGGTCTTCATGTGGGTCTCCCAACAACTGGAGCAGGTTCTCTCCCTAAAGCTGTTGCTTGTCTGTGGAGGCTGCCTTGTTTGTCCTCAGTGGGAGACGATATGCCAATGTGCCTAGCCCTGCAGAGACTTGATGAGCCAGCTTGTGTGTTTGGGGGTGAAGGGGTAGAGGGGTAGGAGGGGAGATAGCCAGGGAAGGCCTCCAACCTCTCAGAGAAGAAGGGGAGGACAAGATGGGGAGGAGGAGCCATGTGAGGGGGTGACTTGATGGGGGCTGGGGACGGTGATCAGGATGTAGAGTGAGTAAATTAAAAAAAAAAAAAGAAAAGAAAGAAAATGGTAAGTAAATCATCAAAGAGGGAAAAAAGGCAAGTTTGGACTACAGAAATGTTTGTAAAAAGCTAAAAAAAGAGAATATGAATTATCCCAAGAACCAGCAAAGAAACAAAGACATGATTTGCATTATACATACACCCTTAGAATATCTAACATGTAAAATTCTATTACTGTACATTCTGTCAATACAGTTCTCCTTTATCTGTTAGTATAAGCAATCTGATTATTAAACTCCACAATCTACCAAAACTAATTAGTCTGTAACAAAGAACAAACTACCAACTTGGCCTTTGGCTCTTTCTGACTCCTACTGCTGTTTGTGACAAACTAGTCTGCTGAAAAGATGCAAGCAGAATGCATACAGGATGCCTCTTCCTGTTTTATACTCTGGCACTAGAAATGAGAAAGCCTGTTGCAATCAACTTGACCTCTAATGAAGGCTTGCCCTACCAGGCTAGGATGCTGTCAGTAAGTCACTTAAACTTTAACTTCGAATTAGTTATTTCTAAATAGAAACTAACATCCACTTCTACATATAATTGCAAGGTTATACTTAAATAGCATTTAAGGACATTGCAAAGAAAAATGGGACTAACTAATCTCCAAAGCTTTAGAAAATGTGCACCCCTTCCCTAACCTTGACTTGGCTCACCTCTGCTCTCTGCCAAGGAAAACCCAAAGCTTTCTCAGCCTAATGACAATGAAACTCACTGCCATTGTGTCACTCTGAAATACTTGCTGATTGACATTATGACAAAACAATATTAGCATAAACTGAGGACTTCTGTTTAGCTAATGACTTAAATTGAATGCTTCAACTCAGCAAATCAAGAAACAAATGCTTCATAGTACAGAAAATGAGGTCTGTGAACATGTACAGAATTCTTGGAACTGGAAATTGCTAAAGAATATTTAATTACGTATAAGAATGAATTCTAATAGAAAGGTATTGCAATAAAAAAATAAGTTGGTGAGTTCAAAAACTTTAAATGTTAAATACTAATGTGCAAAATTTAAAACAAATTTTTATATTAGGAGAGATGCTACTTCAATTTGCTGCAGATTGCTTCTCAAATATGTTGCATTTACTTATAAATCTGAACAAAACCTTTGAGTAAGTATGTATAAATTTATTTCTATTTATTTCCTTATATGTTTGCTGAGTAATTTCTTATCTCTAGTTGACTGGTGCTTAAGTAAAACTGTGGAAAAGTTTATTGTTTTCAGTTTTAGATGAACAATATCACTTATGTAATCAAAGGAATAAAAAAGGGGCAGTTCTATAAGGAATATTTCCTATCCTAAATGATTATACTGAATAAAAAGTGAAGCAAAAAGGCAAACAGCAATTTATAAGTTTAAATCCATATAAAATCCATACAAAACTGTCAGTAAGGTGTAGACAACTCTATCTGCTTGAGTAGTTTACATTTCCAGGCATTTGCATAGTTGTACGTCTTTAATATCAGATACTTGGGGCCAGTGACATGGCTTAGTGGATAGAGAGGTATCTGCCACCCAGCCTAACAACCTGACATTGTCCCCATTTATCTACAAAGTAGAAAGGGAAAATGGACTTCTGCAAGTTGTCCTCTGACCTCTATATGCGTGCTATGTCATGTGCACACCCATATACATGTACACAATATAAATCAAATGCAGTTAATTAAAAATAGCTACAATCATACAATATGATTACTTGGTAACCACAAAAATCTACCTATACCTAGGAGCAATTTTACTTTTTCAGGTTGTTTTAAACAGGGTATTGGGGAACTCTGTCCTCTGGGCATGACATGGTATCTGCCATCTTGAGATCTGAGCAACTGTGATTACCTGAACAAAGACCCTTCCATGACTGTGCACATTACCGTTATCTCAGAGGAGAGAAAGGCATCCACAAGGCAGTATGACTGGTGGCCAAGCTGCCCCTCCCCAGGATCTCTATACAGGTCCTAGTTGTGTGAGTGACAGGTGGGGGAAGCTTTTCTTCCAGGTTATATTAGTAAGGTTCCTATGTCCCAGTAGGTAACTCCTTACTCGTACTCCTGTTTACATACTCCAGTTAATAAACTCATGGGTTCATCAAGGTAGACTTGTGTGAAAGAGTAACCTTAATTTGAAGTTGGTACCTTCTCTGGGTTAAGGAGACATCTGTTCATTATCTCCCCAGGGAACTTAATGCAGTATAGTGTCTTATAAAGCCCAGGCTGACTTTTCATACAACTGATGACAACCTGAATGCCTGAACTTCTTGTTCCTACTTCCTAAATAGGATTCAGATATATGCCATTAAGCCTAGCTTAAAATTTTTCTCTGATTATAAAAATTCAGTGATTGTGTTAAAGGAAGCCTTGGGAATTTTAATAAGCAGTTTTAGAAAACTAACTATGTCAGCTGAAATACACAAAACATTTTTTGAAATAAACATTAAGCTACGAGAAATGTTATGCCAAGATACCCAAACATTTGATAAAAACCAAGGAAGACTGAAAAACAACCTAATTTTGTCCTGAACAATTTTTCTCATTGTAAATGATGGGTAAAGATACAGAATTGGAGTTTCTGTAAGCTGGTGAAAGGGAAGCTGGTGAAAAAAGCCATAGGCAGAGGCTTAATTCACCCAGGCCAAGCCTCTGAGAGTTAGAGGGAATAACAGATACTGTAGATATGTGAGTCTTTTCATTTAGGACTCAGCGTCCTTCAAATATGGACACAGGGTTGGGAAAATCCTTCACTGGCAAAACACTCAGGCTCTTGGCAGAAGTAAAAATACTCTCTCTGTAAAAGAGGTATTTTGGGTTTTGATAAACTGTTTCTACAAATAGTTATTAAAATAAAAATTAAACATTGTAAATGGTAACTAGTACAGAAGAGAAAATAGAAGACTCAAAGGGAAAAACACACATACAGGAGACCAGGAAAATAATAATAAAGGAAAAAACAGGGCTTCACACATGGAAATAAACAAAACTGGTAAAAATAATTGTTATTGTAATGTTCAAGGGAAAAAATTGAGACTTTTTTAGTGAATTAAAAAACACAAAAAACATGTCACAGCAGGAATGTAAAAGATCTACAACTATGAAGTACAAAACTTAAAAATGCAGTCAAAATGTTTAGCAGCATACTAGATACAGCTGAAAAGACTAAGTAACCTAAATTTTTGATGAAAATACCATGTTAGTAGTTCTGTAAATAGAGAAAAGCATCCCCTGAACCCTCTGTAAAAACGCAGGACAGAAATAAGCAGTGTAAATTTAACAAACACAAATAATAGTTAATAAACAGATCTGAGGAATTATTTAAAAGAAACTGGAGATGACACAGGATTTTATTCTTTAAGAATCAGTTTGTTACCAGAGCTCTCTATCCTCATAAACTACTGTTTATTGCCCTGAAAGAAGCTAACTGTTAGCTGTGGCATCTTAATTACCTGTAGCATGGCATTCCATATATAAAACAAAGCTGTTTCATAAAATAAAGAAAACCTACAAAGTACAGAAAAGTACCCCCAATGTCCTATAAAAATGTAGGATAGAAATAAGTAATGTACGTTTAACAAACTTAACTAATAATTAATAAACAGATTTAGTTGGTAACAAACAGAACTAGTTGGTAACAGAGAATACAGTATAAATAAATATATAATATATATAATATATACATATAAAACATATATAATATATGAAGTATAAATAAAGTATAGGGAAAATACATCTTTAGGGCCAAAAGAAATGGTCAATACATTCTGGAAAGGAGAAAAACACAATATTTCACTATAACTTACTATTAGAAATGATCAGACAAGCACAGCCAATCAAACAAAACCCATTCATAATAACATGTCACCATCCACTTGCAAATCTTGAATATATATCTTGGAAGAACTGGTGAGACTGTTTGGTGTAAGACTGCTTGGCTTGCATATAAAGAAGCTCTTGGATTCAAGCTTCGGTACTATATATGACGGGAGAAATCAAACTTAACAAAAAAAAAAACACCCTACTATTTAAAAAACTAAAGTATTAAATATGTGAAATGAAGGTCAGTTGTACTCCAAAAGTAATTTCTACTAAATACAAGTATTAGAAACAGAGACTTAAAAAAAAAGAAAATGATCCAAGAATTAGAGAAGACAAAAGAATAAAAGAAATGATTAAAAAGTATAAAATTACTGACATATTAAAAAAATAGGTAATAAGGCACCAAAGGCAGATTATTCTTAAAGGCAACTAATGTTTTCTATAATACACACAAAATATAATCTTTTCTCCTTTATATCCACATACAATTGTTCTACACAAAATACTCGGTAATTTTCCTCCTCTATTGACCTCAGATAACAAAATATAATGCACACCATTCCTTGTCAAGCTATCTAAATTCATCTTGTTATACAATTACACAGGAGAGTATCATTTCATTGTTGACTAAGACCTCGGGAAACATGCTGCCCCTGTCCTCACATAACTAGGTACACTTCTACCACACAGCTCTATGCATTCACATACGCAGGCACAAGGACTGATGTACTTACTGGACTTTATATGTCATCACGGTACTGTAAACACATCTCCAAACTTCTTTCTTAGGGAGGGACTGACTGCTTCCCTTTACATTCTAACCGACATGACACAAGCAATTACTTGTAAGTTTTAAAAGTAGAGGGAGGGGATGACAGTCCAATTCAGTTAAGTAAAACAGGCAGTAAAGACTAGATCAGTGCCTGAGTTTTGATGATAAATGTAAGTTTATATCAAACTAAAACTTTTATTTAGCTTTTGTGATTCATAATCATAAGAACAATAGTCTTACTTCTAGGATGTTGTAAGTAATAAATATGAGAAAATGTATAATAGTGTTTACAAGAGCAGCTGGGATAGTATAAGTGATAAGTATAAAAATATCATATATTTTAAATTTTTCATAATGTTTAATGAATAGATTCAACATTTTAAAGAATTTCTATGTTTTGCTCACAGGTTGCCATTTTATAATATTTTCACTTCCCACTTATAGTTTTATCCATTAGGAGGACATGTTTCTATTATGAATATAAACTTTGCTGTGTCTATTTTGTTGCCATGTGTTTTCAGATATATCCCTACTTCTAAATGATACAGTTTAACTAAAAGCAGCCGGACAGTAGACCATGGAGTTCTTGGTGATCTGTGTTCCCTTAAGATTCCTTTACATCTTTTAATCTTAAGTTCATTTATATTTGTTTTGAGACACAGTATAATGTTTTCTTATACTTAATGTTCCAGGACATTCTGAAAATAAATAATGCACTCTAATCAACTTATTAAAATTTTCAATGCCAGGTAAAAAGTACTTACAAAGAAATGTTTGAGTAAGTATCAATATCTAGTAAGTTTTAAACAGGACCTAAACTTCTTATTGTGGTGTGCTCCAAAACAGCATGCACTAATTTTTCAATGCAACATTTTCATAAAAAAAAAAAAAAAAAAAAAGAAAAAAGGAATGTATAAAAATAAAACATTTAGAATGATAACTAACTACAGACTTTAAAATTTTGGTCAAATAACTGTTCCTGAATATTATGTGTAAATGAGAGATGAAGAAAAATCTGCCCTCTAAGGAAGGATTGTTACAAGTACATAAACTATGTGGCAAAAAGTAATATACTTGGGCTCAAAATTTTTGAAGAAATTTAAACTATAAAAGAAAACATACACTACTTCAAAGGACAAAAATCTACCAGTATCTACTCCTTGGATTGCTTCCAGTACACATACCACAGATTTCAAAATGTACACTTTCCCAAACTTATGGCTGTTCAAGACTCTTATGTTTAATATTATTGTTGGGGTACACTGTGTGAAGGCATGTCTCTGTATATTCAGTGTTAATTCTGTACCAGCTGAAAGCTAAATGATGGCAGGATCTAGGCATTGTTCCTTCCTTTCTTGCCTAAGGCAATGAAGATCTGTATCTGATTGTAAGAAAAGGACTTAACAGCCATAGATGGGCAAGTGGAGGGAGGGTGGGACTTCTGGGGACAGAGGGAGGCTGAGAGAATATATCTGACAGAGAAATGGGGGTGAAAGGACAGACCAGAGCAGAGCAGAAAGCTGGAACTAGACACGTGGTAGAATGTAGGCTAGTCAGTCAGGCTAAGTTAGAGCAGCTGGGAGACTGCCCTAGAAAAGGCCTAAGCTATCAAATATTAAAAAGCCTCTGTGTCATTATTTATATCCCTGGCAGGTACGCAGAAAGCCCTGCTATATGCTGTGATGCCTACATATACTTTCCACTCTCTCAAATGCTTCAAATCCCCTATAGATCACTTGCAGGAACTAATATAATCTAAATGTTATGTGCATGATTACTATAGCACACGAGTTAATAATGACAAGAAATCTGTACGCATTCAGTAGAGATGAAAACTTTTCTGAATATTTTTATATGAAATGGGTAAATCCATTATTTGTGAGACCTACGGATAAAGAGAGCTAACTGTGCTTTTTCCATAGACTGTATTCTTTTGCATATGAATCCTACTTACATCATTAGACTTGCATTTTTCCTTGTGAGAATATATAGTCCATTCCAAAAGCATATTTACTGGTTTTGTCAAAAGTCCTGAAGTTTCACTTCCTGACCAAAAAATTTCATGAAGAATTGCCTTTTCTGTTACTTTTAGACTCTGAGAATCTGACCAGTCATATAACCTAATGAAAATATAAACAAATATTAAATAATTAGGCCAATTTAATCATGGCAGTTATTAAATTTATTTTGATAGGACAAGAATGTTACCAATTTTTGAGAAAGGTGATAATATATAATGATCACGTCATAACACATGATATAATAAAGGATAAAATATTAAAAGTGGTCTGATGGGCTGGGTATATCAATTTAAGCAGGCACTGTGAAGGCCACTTCATCTCAGTGCTAGAAAGGGAGAGAGGCAGGCAGGTTCCTAGGCCTTATAGGTCACTACTCAGTGAGCTCCAGGACAACAACAGACCCCTGTCTCAATAAACAACATGGGTAATACTGAGGAATGACTCTCAAGATTGAACCTTTGGTCGCCACATATATCCACACACATGTGCATTGATACATTCACATGAATGTACATATACCAACAGAGAAAATGGTCTAAGTTAAAATCGAGTAATATATACTTAAATGCCATACTTCAGTTTCAAGTAAATTAAAGAAAAACTTGAGCAATATAAGATGGACCACCTTAGAATCATATTTTCTGATATTTGATGGCTTTATAGGACATTTAGAAATATAAATTCCCAAAATACACATTTTACCAAAAGAAGAAAAAGAAAAATATGAACTGAACAGAAAGAAAAAATAAAAAGACATAAGCAAACCTTCACTGCCATTGGGTTGTATATGAAAACGGAAACAAAACCTCTAAATTAAACATAAAGCAGCAGAACTACAGCTAGACGTTTGTGGTTAACACTTACTTTTGACTAAGATGCCGCACTTCACCTTCAAGTAAATTAAAGAAAAACTTGAGCAGTGTGAGATGGACCACCTTAGAACCAATATTTTCTGATAGTTGATGGCAGAAACCTTCATTGAAAAGACAAGACCTGAAAAATATGAACCCAATAATGTATTTCATAAAAATAAAGTTACTGAATAATTTGTGGGCAAGATTTTTCTTTTCTCAGACTACTTTTAAAATTTTAATAAAACCTTCAACAAATTTAAAGCAAAGCTCAACAAAATTTTTATAATATTTAATTTAAATTTAAACCATGGCAAATATAAAAGATTTAGTTCTTAACACAACAACAGTTTTTCGGACTCAAGGTAAATTTTAACAACTACCAGTATTTTCTTTTTGTCCATTTTACAGATAAGAAAAAGAAACAGGAATTTCATTAAGTCCTTTTGATGTAAATTATGCAATATAAATTTCCGTTCTATGATAAATGTATGCATGCACTTGTTAAATAAACACATTTCTAAAATTTATGTGTGTATGTTTTTTGCCTGCATTTATGCCTGTGCAACCATCTGTTTATTTGGTGCCCATGGATGTCAGAAGAAGACAAGATCCCCTGGATCCCCAGGAACTAAAGTCACAGAAGATTGTGAGCCAAGTGTCTGAATTCCTAAGCTATCATCTCTCCAGCCCCTGTAATATACACACACACACACACACACACACACACATATGTATGTATATATATATATTTATTTATTTTTGATATTTTATTTACATTTCAAATGTTTTCCCTATTCCAGGACTCCCCTTTGGAAATCCCCTATCCAATCCGACCTCCCCATGCCTCTATGAGGGTATTCCCCCACCAACCCACCTATCATCTTCCCTCCCTGGCATCGCCTATACTGGGGCATCTAACACTCTCAGACCCAAGGGCCTCTCCTCCAAATGATGGCCAACAAGACCCTCCTCTGCCACATATGTGGCCAGCACCATGGGTCCCACCATATGCATTCTTTGGTTGGTGGTCCAGTCTCTGGGAGCACCAGGAGGCCTGACCAGTTGACACTATAGCTCCCTCCCCATGGGGCTGCAAACTCCTTAAGCCCCTTCAGTCCCTTCTCCATCTCCACCATACAGGACCCCAAGCTCAGTCCAATGGTTGCTGTGCACTGAATCTTGGGTATTTCGAACTTTTGGGCTAATATCTACTTGTCAGTGAGCAAATAACGTGTTTGTTCTTTTGTGACTGAGTTACCTCGCTCAGGATGAAATTTTCAAGTTCCATCCATTTGCCTGCAAATTTGATGAAGTCATTGGTTTTAGTAGCTGAGTATTATTTCATTGTGTAAATGTAGTACATTTTCTGTATTCATTCCACTGTTGAGGGACATCTAGATTGTTTCCAGCTTCTGGCTATTATAAATATGGCTGCTATGAACATAGTGGGGCATGTGTCCTTATTACATGTTGGAACATCTTCTGGGTATATGCCCAGGAGTGGTATAGCTGGGTCCTCAGGAAATATTATGTCCAATTTTCTGAGAGTCCGCCAAACTGATTTCCAGAGTGGTTGTACCAGCTTGCAATCCCACCAACAATGGAGGAGTTTCCTCTTTCTCCACATCCTCGCCAGCATCTGCTGTCGCCTGAGTTTTTGATCTTAGCCATTCTGACTGGTGTGAGGTGG
>CM052716.1:68978551-68999956 GCA_028551405.1 Uromys caudimaculatus | reverse complement strand
ATGACTAGGGATGTTGAACATTTCTTTAGGTGCTTCTCAGCCCTTCGAGTTTCCTCAGTTGAGAATTCTCTGTTTAGCTCTGTTCCCCATTTTTTGATAGGGTTATTTGGTTCTCTGGACTCTAACTTTTTAAGTTCTTTGTATATATTGGATATTAGCCCTCTATCGGACATAAGATTGGTAAAGATCTTTTCCCAATCTGTTGGTTGCCTTTTTGTCCTATTGACAGTGTCCTTTGCCTTACAGAAGCTTTGCAATTTTATGATATCCAATTTGTCCATTCTTGATGTTAGAGCATAAGTCATTGGTGTTCTGTTCAGGAACTTTCCCCCTGTGCCCATGTGTTCGAGACTTTTCCCCACTTCTCTTCTATTAGATTCAGTGTATCTGGTTTTATGTGGAGCTCCTTGATCCACATGGACTTGAGCTTTGTACAGGGAGATAGGAATGGATCAATTTGCATTCTTCTACATGTAGACCGCCAGTTGAACCAGCACCATTTGTTGAAAATGCTGTCTTTTTTCCACTGGATGGTTTTAGCTCCTTTGTCAAAGATCAAGTGACCTTTAGTGTGTGTGTTCATTTTGGGTCTTCAATTCTATTCCATTGATCTACCTGCCTGTCACTGTACCAATACCATGCAGTTGTTATCACTATTTCTCTGTAGTACAGCTTGATGTCAGGGTTGCTGATTCACCCAGACGTTCATTTATTGTTGACAATAGTTTTTGCTATCCTGGGTTTTTTGTTATTCCAAATGAATTTGAGAATAGCTATTTCCAAGTCTATGAAGAACTGAGTTGGAATTTTGATGGAGATTGCATTCATTGAATCTGTAGATTGCTTTTGGCAAGATGGCAATTTTTACTATATTAATTCTGCTAATCCATGAGCATGGGAGATCTTTCCATCTTCTGAGGTCTTCAATTTCTTTCTTCAGAGACTGAAGTTCTTGTCATACAGATCTTTCACTTGTTTGGTTAGAGTCACGCCAAGATACTTTATATTGTTTGTGACAATTGTGAAGGGTGTCATTTCCCTAATTTCTTTCTCAGTCTGTTTATACTTCAAGTATAGGAGGGCTACGGATTTGTTTGAGTTAATTTTATATCCAGCCACTTTGCTGAAGTTGTTTATCAGCTGCAGCAGTTCTTTGGTGGAGTTTTTAGGGTCACTTAAATATATAATCATATCATCTGCAAATAGTGATATTTTGATTTCTTCCTTTCCAGTTTATATCCCTTCAACCTCCTTTTGTTGTCTAATTGCTCTAGCTAGAACTAAAAATACTATATTGAATAGATAGGGCAAGAGTGGACAGCCTTGTAGAGTCCCTGATTTTAGTGGGATTGTTTCAAGTTTCTCTCCATTTAGTTTGATGCCGGCTACTCATTTGCTGTTTATTGTTTTTACTATGTTTAGGTATGGGCCTTGAATTCCTGATCTTTCCAAGACTTTTATCCTGAAGGGATGCTGAATTTTGTCAAATGATTTTTCAGCATCTAATGAAATGGCCATGTGGTTTTGTTCTTTGAGTTTGTTTATGTACTGGATTACTTTGATGGATTTTATGTACTGGTTACTTTGAACCATCCCTGAATCCCTGGGATGAAGCCTACTTGATCGTGATGAATGATCATTTTTATGTGTTCTTGGATTAGGTTTGCGAGAATTTTATTGATTACTTTTGCATCAATATTCACAATGGAAATTGGCCTGAAGTTTTCTTTCTTTGTTGGGTCTTTGTGAGGGTTTGGTATCAGTGTAACTGTGGTCTCATAGAATGAATTAGGTAGTGTTCCTTCTGTTTTTATTTTGTGGAATAGTTTGAAGAGTATTGGTATTAGTTCTTCTTTGAAGGTCCAATAGAACTCTGCACTAAAGCCATATGGTCCTGGGCTTCTTTTGGTTGGGAAACTTTTAATGACTGCTTCTATTTCTTTAGGGGTAATGGGACTGTTTAGATGGTTTATCTGATCCTGACTTAACTTTGGTATTTGGTATCTGTATAGAAACTTTTCCATTTCATCCAGATTTTCCAATTTTGTTGAGTATAGGCTTTTGTAGTAGGATCTAATGATTTTTTGAATTTCCATTGTTTCTGTTGTTATGTCTCCCTTTTCATTTCTGATTTTGTTAATGTGGATACTTTCTTTGTGCCCTCTGGTTAGTCTGGCTAAGGATTTATCTATCTTGTTGATTTTCTCAAAGAACCAACTCCTGGCTTTCTTGATTCTTTTTGTTTCTACTTGGCTGACTTCAGCCCTGAGTTTGATTATTTCTTGCCTTCTACTCCTGTTGGGCCTATTAGCTTCTGTTTGTTTTAGAGCTTTCAGGTTTGCTGTTAAGCTGCCAGTGTATGTATGCTCTCTCCAGTTTCTTTTTGGAGGCAATTAGAGCTATGAGTTTTCCTATTAACACTGCTTTCACTGTGTCCCATAAGTTTGGATATGTTGTACTTTCATTTTCATTAAATTCTAGGAAGTCTTTAATTTCTTTATTTCTTCCTTGACCAAGTAGTCATTGAGTAGAGCGTTGTTCAGCTTCCATGTGTATGTGGGCTTTCTGTTGTTTTAGTTTCCATTGAAGACCAGCTTTAATCTGTAGTGAACTGATAGGAGGCATGGGATTATTTTAAACTTCTTATATCTCTTGAGATTTGTCTTGTGACCAATTACATGATCATTTTTGGGGAAAGTCCATGAACTGCTGAGAAGAAGGTATATTCTTTTGATTTAGGATGAAATGTTCTATAGATTTCTGTTTAATCCATTTGGTCCATAATTTCTATTAGTTTCACTGTGTCTCTGTTTAGTTTGTGTTTCCATGATCTGTCCATTGATGAGTGTGGGGTGTTGAAGTCTACCACTATTATTGTGTGATGTGCAATGTGTGATTTGAGCTTTAGTAAAGTTTCTTTTATGAATGTGGGTGCCCTTGCATTTGGAGCATAGATGTTCAGTATTGAGAGTTCTTTTTGCTAGATTTTTCCTTTGATGAGAATGAAGTGTCTTCCTTATCTTTTTTGATGACTTTTGGTTGAAAGTTGATTTTATTCGATATTAGAATGGCTATTCCAGCCTGTTTCTTAGGACCATTTGCCTGGAAAATTGTTTTCCAGCTCTTTACTTTAAGGTAGTGTTAGTCTTTAACTCTGAGGTGCGTTTCCTGTATGCAGCAAAATGCTGGGTCCTGTTTAGCCTATGTCTTTTTATTGGGGGAATTGAGTCTGTTAATGCTTTTTCTAGGGTGTAGTTTCCCTCATTGTGTTGGCGTTTTCCATCTGTTATCCTTTGTAGGGCTGGGTTTGTGGCAAGATATTGTAAAAATTTAGTTTTTTCATGAAATATCTTGGTTTCACCATTTATGGTAATTGAGACTTTTGCCGGGTATAGCAGCCGGGGCTGGCAGTTGTGTTCTCTTAGGGTCTGTATGAGATCTGCCCAGGATCTTCTAGCTTTCAGAGTCTCCGGTGTGAAGTCTGGTATAATTCTGATAGATCTGCCTTTATATGTTACTTCACCTTTGCCCCTTATTGCTTTTAATATTCTTTCCTTGTTTTGTGCATTTGGTGTTTTGACTACTACGTGACTGGAGGAATTTTTTTCTGTTCCAATCTATTTGGAGTTCTGTAGGCTTCTTGAATGTTTATGTTCATCTCTTTCTTTAGGTTAGGGAAGTTTTCTTCTATAATTTTGTTAAAGATATTTACCGGACCTTTAAGTTGGGAATCTTCACTCTCTGCTATACCTATAATCCTTAGGTTTGGTCTTCTCATTGTGTCCTGAATTTCCTGGATGTTCTGGGTTAGGAGCTTTTTGCATTTTGCATTTTCTTTGACTGTTGTGTCAATGTTTTCTTTGTTATCTTCTGCACCTGAGATTCTCTTCTATATATCTTGTATTCTGTTGATGTTGCTTGCATCTATGACTCCTGATCTCTTTCCTACTTTTTCCATGTCCAGGGTTGTCTCCCTTTGTGATTTCTTTATTGTTTCTATTTCCATTTTAGATCCTGGATTGTTTTGTTCATTTCCTTAGCGTGTTTGATTGTGTTGTCATGTATTTCCTCTTTAAGGGCTTCTAGTTGTTTACCTGTGTTCTCTTGTCTTTATTTAAGGGAGTTATTTATTTCCTTCTTAAAGTCTTCAATCATCATCAAGATGAGTGATTTTAAATCTGAATCTTTCTTTTCTGGTGTGTTGGGGTATCCAGGGCTCGCTGTGGTGGGAGAAGTGGGTTCTGAGGATGCCAAGTTGCCTTGGTTTCTGTTCCTTATGTTCTTGCCCTTGCCTTTTGCCATTTGGTTATCTCTGGTGTTAGCTGGTCTTGCTCTCTCTGACTGTGGCTTGTCCCTCCTGCAAGCCTTTTCATCAGTAATCCTTGGAGACCAGCTCTCTCTGGGAGGAATTTGGGTTTGGAGAGCTGTGGTACAGGGTCACCTCTGGGATACAGACAGAAACCTGAAGGATCCTGTCCCCAGCTGTTCCTTGTTTCATGTGCTCTGCTGGCTCTGTGAGGGTCTCTCTTGATCGAGGAACTTGAACAGAAGTGGTGGTTTTCCTGTGCTCGAAGGTGTGTTGGCACTCCTGGGAGACCAGCTTTCTCCTGAGACTGAGTATGGAGCCCTGTGTCACAGGATCAGCTCCCTGGCCTCAGAAGGAAACTGGAAGGCCACTCCTCAGTTCCTGTGTCCTGAGGTTTCTGGGCGGGTGTCTCTGAGCAGAGGTACTGGCCTTAACTCTGATCCCAGGCTTGGTCACACTCCTGGGAGGGTAGCTCTTTCCCTGAGCTATTTGTGTATAGAGCCTCGTGGCACAGATGACAGGCATAAACTGGAAGGCTCCTGTCCCAGGTTGCTCTTTGGTCCCTGTGTCCTGTGGATTCCGGGCGAGTCCCACTGACCAGTGGTGCTAGTCTTACCTCCACTCATGGGCTTTTCCGCACTCCTGGGATGCTAGCTTTCTCCAGGTACTATTTGGTTATGCAGCTCTGTGGCACAGACTGAGGTCCCCAGCGGCAGAAGGAAACCAGAAGGCTCCTCTTCCTTCTTATTGTCTGCCTCGGCCTAAGATTCTGCTATGTGGAAAGGAAGCTGAGAAGGCTGTTGTGTAGTATCTCTCTAATTTCTTTAGGAGAGCACTTAGTCTACTAATTTTCTTCTTTGTATGGCTTTCATTGTGCTCCATAAGTTTGGTATGTTGTATTATCATTTTCATCGAATTCCAGGAAGTTTTTAATTTCTTTCTCTATTTCTTCCCTGACCAAGTTATCATTAAGTAGATAGTTGTTCTGTTTCCATGTGTATGTGGGTTTTCTGTTGTTTTTGTTGTTATTGAAGTCTAGCCTTAGTCAGTGGTGATCTGAGAGAATGCATGGGATTATTTCAATCTTCTTGTATCTGTTGAGGCTTGTTTTGTGACCAATTAGATGGTCAATTTTGCAGAAGGTACCATAAAGTGCTGAGAAGAAGGTGTATTCTATTGTTTTAGGGTGAAATGTTCTGTATATATCTGTTAAATCCATTTGGCTCAACAGTTCTAATAGCTCCACTGTGTCTCTGTTTAGTTTCTGTTTCAATGACCTGTCTATTGGTGAGAGTGGGGTGTTGAAGTCTCCTACTATTATTGTGTGGGGTTCAATGTGTGTTTTGAGTAAAGTTTCTTTTATAAATGTGGGTGCCCTTACATTTGGGGCATAGATGTTCAGAATTAAGACTTTCTCTTGGTGGATTTTTCCTTTAATGAATATGATGTTTCTTTCTCCATCTCGCTTAATAACTTTTGGTTGAAAGTCTATTTTATCGGAAATTAGAATGGCAACTCCTACTTGTTTCTTTGGACCATTTGCTTGGAACACTTTATTTTCAGTTTTTTACTCTGAGGAAGTGTCTGTCTTCGTCATTGAGTTATATTTTTTGTTTGCAGTACATTTTAAAGGAGAAAGTAAGACCACTAATAAATTCTAAGACAGCTTTATGTAATGATATTCATCATTAACTTCATATTTTCTTATCAATATACAAAGCAATATCTGTTGCTTTCTATTTCTGCCTCCAGTTCCCTCGTCTTTGTGTGTCTGTTTATGTGCATAGGTGTTTGTGTGCATGGAGAAATCAGAGGTTGATGTCGGTTCTTCAACTAATTGCTAACATATTTATGAATTTTTGAAATGGAGACTGCTAATGAATCCAGAACTCACTGATTCAGTAAGACTATCTGGTCAGTAAGTCTCAGTAATTATCCAGTCTCTGCCTACCTAGTGGGTAGTATATGAGCATTGTCAAGATATCAGTTTCCTTTTTGTTTTTTTCTATGCAAGGTTTCTCTGTGTAGCTCTGGCCATCCTAAAACACATTCTACAGAACAAGCTGAGGGATCTACCTACTTCTGCCTCTAGAGATTGTATAGAGAATGTATAGATACAACCTCTGATCTATACATTCTCTATCAACCTCTGATCTACACATTCTCTGTGTAGCTCTGGCCATCCTAAAACACATTCTACAGAACAAGCTCAGGGATCTGCCTACTTCTGCCTCTAGAGTGCTAGGATTAAAGGCAAGTACCTCCACTTCCTGGCCATATCAGCTTTCTAAAACTTAAGTTCAGTGGACTGAACACAGGTCCTCCTGATCCTGTGGGAAGCACTTTGCTGACTCAGGCTCAGGTGTTTATAGCAAAAGGACTAATACTTAGCTCATCTATACTCATTACTCTTTGAGATACGCTTCTTCCCAATTATTTTACAACCAAATCTGGGTATGTTCTCAAGAAATTTACAAAGACCAAATATTTGCCTCGCGTCTTCCCAATAAAAGAAGACTGTCAAATAAAGTTATAGTAGAAATCATAAAATAATGAGTTTAGCTAGAGAAAAGAATGTAGGAAAGAGTCCTAGAAACACTCAGAAAACAAAGGAAGGCCTAGAGAGGTCACATGTGTAGAATAATGACATATCTGGAAAACAACAGGTCCTGGTTAAAAAATCAAATATCTATTTATAATAACATAAACCCCTAAAATAGATATTGTATATACTGATAAATATTTATGCTCTTTATGACTATACTTTGACACTTATACTCAATAATTTTTCATTGAAAAAATATACAAATCCATGATTTTGGAAAAAATTCAAAATTTGTTATTATTTGGGGTCTATTATATACGCAGTACATTTATAAATAATTGACAAACATGATCAACATAATTTGTCCTTTTCATAAGTTTTACAATACAAAACACAAGCATTCATATTTTTCTAAAAGTATGAAGATATTTTTTAAAATTAGTATCTAAAACACAGTAAAACACCTATTAGACAAAATGTATTCCTATGAAATGACATACCTGATGAGCACCTCCACGAGAGCCCAGGCTCCTTTCATACAAGTTGGACACTGAAATAGCTCTAAGTAGTATCTTAGCATGGCTGGTGACTTCCAAGGAGGATGCAGATGGAGAAGAGCTGATAATATATGAAAGTATCGACCAGAAAATGTATCTATGTTATCCTATTATTTAAAATAAATAAGAATGTAGTTAACACAGCTTTATTAGTTAATTTAGTTTAAAACTAGAACAGTAATTCTAGCCTAGCCTGTGATTTACACATCAGAAAATCTTAACTGTTAGGGTAGCACATATAAAATTTTCATATCATGATGACAGTGATGATAGAGCTCCCAATGATCATTTTAAAGGAAGTCAAAGTAGAAACTCCTTATATACCAGCTTTGCTCATCTTCAAAATCCCTGCAGCTGTGGTATAAAGCAGCACCCTGATGAACATAAGAGAAAGCCTCTTCTCCAAAGCTGCTGCTAACTACTCCTATGAACTACAGTCATTTAGGCTGTATACCAAAAATAAAATGACTCTTAGCAGTTTAGATCACCATAACCCAGCATTTATGTTACTTTACCGTCACAGAAAATAAAATCAGGTAACATTTACTTTTTCTTTTTTTATTGAACAATATTTTTTCCATACAATATATATATTTTAACCATCCTTTTTTTGTTTTTTCTTTTTCAAGAGAAAGTGATCTTGGACATTTAGAGATGATAATAAGCTAAGTCACATAGAGTAGTTATAAAATATAGTTAAAAATAGAAAACATGGAAAAATGGGTTGAAAAAAATCATAAAATATTCCGTTTATATTCTTTGAAAAAAAAAAAAAAAGATTCTAAGTGCACAAGGTATCCTTATCTAAGTGCACAAGGTATCCTTACCTGTAGAACATTCTCTAGAAGTGCATGGAGAAGGCACACAGGAGGTACATAATGGGCTTGCAAAGAGGAAAGCTCTTCAATGGCTTCTTTAAAGAACTGTCCCTCTATGAGGCTTTCAATTAAGTTTAATATTCCTCTGGGGAACTCTGCATTTTTAACCTAAGGAAAAATAATTTTATGTCTGAAAGAAGAAAAGTTGAACTCTGAGATCAGATCTTGACCAAATAAAAGACCCTCATTCCCTCATCTGGAATATAAATGACTCCTTGTCCTTACTACTTGACAGGTTGCATGACTTTTAAATCTTTGTGGTCCAAAACAACTAATATGCATTACTGTATTCTTTAACTAGAAGACATGCAGAAATGTTATTAGCTGTTATATTATTTTTCAGTAGGATAAAATATTCCTCAAAAAAAAAATCTTAAAGATCAAGTGCTTGCCTTCCAAACTTGAGGATGTAGGTATGATAATGGAAGCCATATTAAAAAATAAAACACACCCCATAGTGGTTCAAGTTTTTAGTCCTAGTGCTCGGGAGGTAGAGGCATGTAGATCTTGGAGTTCAATTAGTCAGAACATATGTTGTAAGCTTAAAGCCATTGAGAGACCCTGCACCAAATACACAATACAGATCTGGATATGGTAACAACTATGAAAGAATCATAAAACAATTCTATGTATTTATATAAATGTAACTGAAGTGTTTCTTTCAAAACACATTCCTCCTTGACCAAAATATTTCTAACAACAGAAATAACCAAACTTAGTAGCTTGTATATGTGATTGTGGAGCTCTGAAAAAGTTACAATGGGCCTGCTTGGGGCACCCACACATCTCCAAATTCTTAACCCAGAAGGGCTCCTTCTAAAGGAAATACGGAGACAAAGTGTGGAGCAGAGAGTGAAGGAAAGGCCATCCAGAGACTGCCCCACCTGGGAAACCATCCCATATATACAGACACCAAACCCAGACACTATGGCAGATGCCAAGAAGTACTTGCTGACAGGAGCCTGTTATAGCTGTCTCCTGAGAGGCTCTGCAAGAGCCTGACAAATACAGAGGTGGATGCTCACAGCCAAACATTGGACTGAGCATGGGATCCCAATGGAGGAGTTAGAGAAAGGACTGAAGGAGCTGAAGGGGTTTGTGACCTCATAGGAAGAACAACAATATCAACCAACCAGACCCCCAGAGCTCTCAGGGACTAAACCACCAACCAAAGAGTACACTCCAGCTGCATATGTAGCTGAAGATGGCCTTGTTGAACATCAATGGGAGAAGAGGCCCTTGGTCCTGTGAATCCTCGATGCCCCAGTGTAGGGGAATGCCAGGGCAGCGAGGCGGGAGTGAGTGGGAGGGTGGGAGAACACTGTCATAGAAGCAGGGGGAGGGGGTATGGAATAGGGGATTTCCAGAGGGGAAACCAGGAAAGGGGCTAACATTTGAAATGTAAATAAAGAAAATACCTAATAAAAAAAAAATAAAAGGAAAAGTTACAATGTTTAAATGTCATAATATGACTCTTAAGTTTCAAAATTAAACACTAAAAATTTCCAAATACTACATGGATAAAACAATTCATTTAAAGAATGAATAGTGATAAAGAACATAAAATATTTGGAAGTGTTAGAACAAGAATTTAACACAAAAGTAGCATTTATAAAAGTTATAAAATATGAAAAAACTATATTTAACCTATCATGAACACCATGTACATTTTCATTGTTCTCAACACTTTTGACAGCTGTGTTGAAAATATTTTGCGACAAAATAATGCTTCCCACCCTATTTCTGATTATAAGCAATAAATTACCATTTTGTTTTTGCCCCAATCACCGTCCAACTCCAAGCACCTTACCTCTATATTGTATACTGGCTGTTTATCTACTCTAATGCAGTTGTATCGAACAGCCTACAAAAAAACCATATAATTAAATTTTAACAGTTTAAATTGAAAATATATTTCAGCTTACAAAGCACAAAACCTTGGACAAACATTGAAAACAGATTAACAGCTATAATTAATCTGATACTCATTTTGGCTCAAAGTAGTAATTTTCACCATTTCAGGATAATAGCATTCTCAGGAACAGAACAGTTCTATTATCCTTAGCACTTTAATAGTTAAAAATATAAGGGAGAGTTCATTTTCTATAAGAGTCTAGAAGTGCATCAAGTTTGCTCAACAATCACACATAAAAACTTGTATTGTTTTAAAATATTTGCACTTCTAAATTTTCAGAAAAGATTATAATGAAAAACACCAGCAACAAATAAAAAAAAAAGATAACATTCTGATTCAAGAAAGAAAGATTCTCAATAAGAAAGCCAATGGAAAACAATACAAAAAACTAATTGCTGAAGAAATACATAAACTGCCCATGAAGCTAATATATAGCTACTAAATTGAATTTTGCTACTAAAAAGAGTTATAAATTCCAAGAATGATAACTGTCTAGCTTCTACTCTGGAAGTACAAAGGCAGAAAAAGAGGGACCTCTACTTTAACAAGAAAAATGTAAATCATCTACTTTTAAAACCTTTCATTGACTCATTCACAGATGCAAAGGCTGTAGTGCAACAAACTAGGCTGTTGCAGATATCAGACTACACGTCTCCAGTCATGTCACAGCAGTTGCTAAACACGTTTCGGAATTAAAATAACCCTTAATCAAACATACTTACCAGACTCTTACATCTTAATCTAAAGAAAGTTTTAATGCGATAAGCTTTACCTGAGCTCTATATATGTCTCTGTATATCTGCTTCTTTAAGGCATTTTTTACTTCAGTGAGATCCACGTTTGTCTTGACATCCTTGGTCTTTGATTCTTTGGCACAATCCGTAAGAAGAGAATTCATTTCTTTCTGCATACATGTACAGAAATTTAGATACTGCACTAAAAACAATATTTAATACACATAAACATACAAGACCACAGAAAACCCACTTAAATTTTGCAAAATAGTACTTGCTATTTATATGTGTGATTTCTTTGGATTGTTTTTGATCTCAGGACCCTGTGTATGCTAGAGGGCTAGACCACTGAGCTACATCTTTAGCATCATAAATCTCAAGTAGAAACACAAAGTAATTTATGTTTTTTATACTTCTTATATACATAACCCGAAGGTAACTTTATACACTAAAGTCTACCGAGCATGTTTTCTTTGGCCCATAACATGAAGTGAGGCATAGTTTTCTGCTTTATATCAGAAGTTTTCAATATCATGTGTCATAAAGAAGCATTTGATTCTCAAGAATTTCAGGCTTTTTACTTTTGGATTTAGAAGGTTCAATCTAATTACATATACTTTGGGTTGGAATGTAAAAAAAGTTTTATTTTAGAAAAACCTTATCTAAGAAAAATATGCTTTAAAAGACAAGTTTATTATAAATGGTTCTGTATCCCACTAGAAAAGAACAAGAGTAGAAACAACATTCACATTTGGAGAGACTTTACAAACTACATACAGATGTAGTTTAAGGTGGTGTTTTCCATTTTAAAAATCAGCCATAACAGTGCTCCTCCAAGAGCCTTCAGACACCCAACAAAAACCCGAATACCAGATATGAGAAGACCTCTTTTGAGTTGATGGCCAGGGCTATCCCAGACTTCCAAAACATACAGCCTACTTCTATTGCCCTTGGTTATTTGTACCCTCCAAGAGATGGATGGTAAGTCCCTATTGTTGAAGATATCATACACTTCAGAAATTCTATGCAAGCTTCAAAAGGAGGGAGGCAATCAATAATCCCATCCAGCTATGAGGCCTATGAACCATATCAACAAACAGCATGGCAAAATAATCTTAAGGATGCAGTAGTGGCACACATACTATGGTAGGAACCAATAATTCTCTAACTGGACTTAAGACCCATTCAAGAGGAGGAATATTGTGCCTGGTACTAGAAACCTAAATAAGTACTCAGTACTAGTGAAATCAGGGTTATTCAAGGAGAATCTATACCTTTAATTTACTAAGTCAGCATAATCCCTACAGCAATTTTATATCCTTAAGACAGGGGTAGTTCTCACCCCTTATCAAGGAAAACTCTTTGCAACAGATAGGGACCACTACAGAAAACCACATACAATCAATATGAGGAGTTGTAGAGTCCAGTCCCAATAGATACACCTATAAAACACACCTAAGGCTCAGGGTACTTAAAGGAAGAGGAAGTGAAAATATTTTAGAGCCAGGAGGAACAGGGAGTTTTTCTGAGACTGTGGCTCCTAGTAGCATCAGAAGCTGTACCTATAACCTTTCACCAAGATGACTGCCTAAACATGACTGGAACAAGGAAGACACCAATGCATATGCTAAACTGGATGGGGGAAAGCTTCCCCAGGCAAATCACACATCATCCAGTGCCAAAATGCCAGTCATAAAAGCATACACGCAATAAGTAACATTCTATGGAAGAGGTTATATTTAGGAATATATATGTATGTGTCATATATGTGTGCAATAATTAGTGAAAACTGGGATTGTGAACCTGAAGGAGAATGGGGAGAGGCAAATGACAGGGTTTGGAGGCAGAAAAAGGAAGGAAAAATGTACCTATAATTTCAAAATTATTTAAAATGGTAAAAAAGAAATTCAGCCCTCTTCCAGATATTTCTTTTCCTTTTGTTTAATTTATGAAAAAACCAGCTTAATTTGAGAATTATGATTAGCCCAAATTTCCTTATATATTCATATAAAAAACTATTTTACTATAGATACAGTTAATTATAAATACTAAGTATAAATACCAAACTGAACCAAGAGTTGTTCTTAAGTATATAGAATTTAATACAGCAAGCAATCTTACTAATCAGATTACCTGCCTAGGTTATAAAGAAAATCGAAAGCCATATATCCTATAGTCTCACCTGGTCTCTGTAATGCACGCGCTTTTTTAATGTACTTCTAATTGTGTCATGGGCATCATCAGTTTTGCAATAACCTTCTTTTTTGTTCTTTTTTCTCAAAATGTAACTCCTTTGGATATTTTTATCCTTTTTCTTAGTTTCCTTCTGTATTTTGACCACAATTAAACAAACCAGAATATGAATTAAATGTTACAAAATCCAATAGGTTAAAACAGGGGACTGCAGGATTACAACATAATTATGTAAGTATAATTATGACATATTAATCAACAGAGCTCTGCTCTATGCAACAGGCAAAGTTCGTCCACTTGCAAGTGTGTATACAGTAGCAAAAACCAAACCAAACCAAGCAAACAAACACATTTGAGAAACCAGCCAAGCATCATGGAGAACAAGTGACATACACTGTCCTATGATCACTAACTTCATTCCTGGGAATACATTCTCGGCCAAAGAAATCCCTCAACATTTGTACCAAGAGGCACACAAGAGAATATTCACTGCTCACAGCACAACTGGTTGATAATTTCAAAACAGTCAATCAAAACAAAACAAACAACAACAAAAATCCCCCCAAACCAAAAAGAAACCCAAATGCTTATGAACACAAAACTGGATGAAGCGTAACACAGTCAAACAACAAACTATGTATGTGAAGGAAATGCCCATGAATAATTGACCTATATATCCATTAACAGTCACAGCTAACTACTGTTTGGGATTCATCTAATTGGAAAAACTAAAATGAAAAACAAGAAAACAACACAAATTCTAAACTAAGGGATACTTCTGGGTAAAGTGGAAAAGACAGAGTTAGGAAATGACACAGAGGTGTCTTAAAAGTTGCTAAGACTGATTCTTTCCCAGGTTAAATGAGTTCATAAACAGACATTTTATTTTTCCTTCAAAAACACACTGCAGAAATGTCTTCGTACATGTACTTTGTAAGAAATTTCATGACTCACATTATATTTGGTAAATTTAGAAAGGATCTATAAAATAAAATAAATATTTTAATTTGTGAAATCTTACCTGATTCTCATGTCCATGCCTTCTGAAATTATTTCTTTTTTTAACAGATTTCATATCTTTTCTGAAGTCTCTGAATTTTTTTTTGTGATGTTCACTCAGAACAAATCTATCATTAACATTTTCATTATGATTTTCCATTTTATTCTGCATGTGTATAAAAATAATTATACTCTGGGTTAAATATATCTTCAACGCAGCTAATAAAAGTCACAATAAAAAAATTGAGGAAAGTAGGTTTATAAAACACACATGAGATTAAATTTAAATTGCAATGTGAGTTTTAATACATGCTTCCTATACAAAACAGACCAGAAGACACATGCATTAGTTTTCCACATTTTATAAATAGTAAGTTACTAGATATCCTTAGTAAACCTGCTTATTAAATTCAGAGTACAGAGTATTACAAACTATTTTGTTTTAGATATGAGAAATTTCTGTTAGTTTTATGTACATCCTCCTAAATTTATTTTAATAATTTCTTTATCTTTAAAAATATACCTATTTTTTTGTTTAATAAAACAGAATCAGTTGTGATAACTTCATTGCTTACATGCTTTGATAAATGTAACAACTGTTCATATGAATTTATAATGCATATTTCAGACACACCAATTTAAAAAGCCTCTTATGAAACTTGCAAGCATGAAGAAGGGAGTCTAAAAGGGCAAACAAATACCACTGTAGTCAGGAAGAGGCAGAGCAAAACAAAGTATTTTAATTTTGTAAAGCTTTAGCTAAACTTGTCATGTTTGTCTTTTTAAGAAACTGCGGAATTTAAAAACTTCCAAATTTCCTAGCATGGATACAGTGAGTTTCTATCTATACATAAAAATCTTTCAGTTTAAACTAGTAACTATTGAGTTATTGATTAGATAAACTAATGAAATAGACCTATTAAAAATAGCATGAAATGAACATTTGCTTTTCTATAATAAAACCAATAATGCTTTTGTTGGTGTTGTTTATCACTAATGTCTGAAATATTGCACAAGAGCTGCAGTTTTCCTGGGTTTTTTCTGTTGTCTGGTTTTCCATGGTAATTCAAAATAATTTGTTTTAAACTTTTTGCTCTATGCATACAAACTCTATATTTGACTTTATATTACTTATGAACAGTGCTGACAGCTGAGGGAACATTCTATAAAGCACATGCTACATTAAGCACACAAAAGTTTTAAATAATCAGCATGTGCTGAGAATATAGTGTATTTGAGGAATTCTAAATTTCTGTAGGCATATATGCATTATTTCCAAGAGTCCAAAAACACAGACTAATACAAATTTTCCAGTATATTTAATTCACAGGCTAAAAATGTATGTTGATATGCTAGCTTTCAGATCTCAAATTATTTTTTCCAAGAACAGGCTCTCTTCTATAACTCTTTAGGAAAAATCAGAGAATGTCTAGCTGATAAAATTTTACCTGAGTTTTATACATGCTCTCTCCAGCACCTTTCATTCCAAGAGATCCTACATCTTTCTTAAGATCTTTGCTTTTTTCTTGATTGTTGTATTTGGTCCAACCAGAACTGATTTGGGAATCTTCATCATTCTGAATTTCTTTCTGTATGTGATAAAATTTTTTTTTAGTGCATTAAGTAAGTGTAATGCATTATGCATGAAGATACTATGCATATCTATTGTATATAGTTTATGGACTTCAACTTAATATATAATTGCATATTACTTTCTTAGTCAAACAAATCCTCCTAAAACAAAGGTTACTAAACACTGGTAAAATATTGTAAGAGGCCAATATTTACAGCAAACTTTCCGAATATTAGTGATTTATATATGTCATAAAAATAAACACTCTTCCCCCAAGAATGCTTTGTCTATTTATTTATTAAGAAATCAAGGGCAAAAATATTTTATATAGCATTGTAAACATTAAGATTACAACTTATATATTAAAAATTGTCCACTTATGGAGAGACTGTCTTGTCTAGTAACAATCCTATCTATGAGTTATAAAGAATGAACACAATTTACACAGTTCTGTGGTAGATATAGTTACAATTCAGGGCTGGTAAAAGCTCAGCCAGTAACCTATTGGGTATATAAGCATAAAAACCTGGATTCTATCCCTAGAACACAGACACAAAAAAACAGCCTTGTCTGTTGATACACACTTATAATCCCAGCACTTGGGAGGTAGAGACGGACAGGTTCCTGGGGCTTGCCAGTCACCTGGCATTACTTGGCAAGGTTAAGAAACCCTGTCTCAAAAAACAAAATAAAAAACAAAACAAAAAAAGATCAGAAAGCACAAATAAAACTTGGATGGTTTCCAAGAAATGCTATCCAAGGCTAATGGTTATTAGCCTTCTTACTCACCAATTGGGTTCTATATTTAAAAGTGGATCTATGTGTATATACATATGCCCCTACAAGGAATAATCTAAACCTGTCAAGTTATGAATAGACTGTTTATTTTTTCAGTCTTTGCTCAGCTGTATGGAAAAACTCCATCTCACTGTTCCACTATATATAATGAATGCTAAACTTCAGGAGTACTGAGGCCTCACCATTTGAGAGCCCAGACTACCCAATTCACAGCTTCTCCATGTCCATCTGTCCGCCATTTCTTTGCTCCCTCAATGCATAGTGAGGTACAAATCCCTAGAGCCATGCTTAGATATGGCTTTCCAAAGGACAACACCTGAAGATGCTCTCTTGCCCACACACGTGCACATACAACAAACACACACACACACACACACACACACACACACACACACACACACACACACACAGGCACATATGTGAATGTGTATACCCAAGACCTGTCAAGCTCAAGCAAGACAATTATCCCAATATTGGAGTGGCAGTGGACACAGAGTTCCCATGCTTAGCTGAAGAACTATTGGCAATTATTAGCTGCTGATGAAAGAAGAGTAAGTTTTCTGGTATATCAACTCCATGGTAAGCCCAACACCAAGAGTAAGTGGCCAACAAATTGGACTCCATGAATTGGAAGAGAGAGGAAGGAAAGAAAGAAGGGGGTAAAGAGAGGGGACAGTGAGAGTAAGTACATAAAGTAGGGTGCATAGGGAAGTGGGAGTGAATATGGGTAGAGTTGAAGATGTGAAGATGATGAATATACACCTTACAATTCTCAAAGAAATAATAAAAATCTTATTTGAAAAGAAAAGGTCAATATATAAACCCTTCTCTAAACTGACAAGATCAGTATTTTTTCAATTTATTACTCATTAGATTTTTAGAGATCATTATTTTTTTTAAGATTTATTTATTTATTTGCTTTGGTAGTTTGACTTTCTTTTTCTTTCTTTTTTTTTTTTTTTTATAGTAGAGAATAGAGTTTATTCAGGGCATGAGGAGGGGAGTTAAGAGGGTGGTAGAGGCAGAGAAAGGCAGAGAGAGGGAGAGTAGAGAGGTGGAGGCCAGCCATGAGCCCATGGGGGGGGGCGGGGAAGGGAATGGGGAGAGAGGGGGAGCAAGAGGCAAGAGTAAGAGAGCAAGAGTAAGAGCGTAGTTTGACTTTCTAAGAGGTATTTAATAGGAAAAATGTTAATCACCGAAATTGGATGATAAGGTGCATGCTAGACTCATGTCTTGTCTCTTAGTAGCCATTTACTTAATATGTCTGCATTTCTATTTCCTTATTTGGGAAATAATATGATTAAAGCCAGTGTTCTCATTGTTGCCAAAATTACATAATTAAGTGGAATATATTATTATTCATCACTATTTAGAGTTACTCTAGTTAACTTACTATTTTGTTAGTCGTGTGATAACCATTTATTTATTTCATGTATGTGAGTACACTGTCACTGTCTTCAGACACACCAGAAGAGTGCATTGGATCCCATTACAGATAGTTGTAAGCCACCATGTGGTTGTTGGGAACTGAACTCAGGACCTGTGGAAGAGCAGTCAGTGCTCTTAACCACTGAGCCATCTCTCCAGGCCCTAGAGATTATTTTAAATATATACATTTGTTATTCCTTATTTATAAATATTTGTTTAGCATCAACCTAAGTGTTAAGCATTTTAGGTTTTAAGCATTTTAGGTTTTTCTCCACAATTTAGTCTACTTTATACAGTGCAGTGCTACATATCAACATATAACTAAATGCTGCTGGTTCAGCAAGTGTATTAAGCATACAAAGCAGGATCATGGAGGCACTGTTAGTTGGCTTACTTTGTTTCTTTCAGATGTTTAACTTAGGTTACTCTCTTGGATTAGGTATAGGTATACTCTACTCTCAAGGTCTAATTCTAATATCCTGCCAACGCAAGGCTTTTGTCATTGAGTAACAGTTCATAAGACTGGGTTATAGGATTAATAACAAGATTAAGAACATGAGAAATCAAGCAACAAACAATAGTGTTTTGAATGCTTAGATCTTGACACAGACTTACAGCTTTCAAAAGGGCCGTACCAATATAGCTCGTCCAGCTCAGGCTGGCCTGGAAATCTCTATGTAGCTTTGACAGGCTTTGAATTTGTGATCTCCTACTACAGCCTCCCAAATGCTGGGATTCTAGATGCGTGATACTCTGCCTGCCTATTCCTTGATTTTTTTTTTGGGGGGGGGGGTTGGGTAGAGGGGAGAGTAGTGTTGGTAGTGGTGCTTTTTCTTTTCTTTTGGAGATGATAAAACAATTCTACCACTTCACCTTTTTCCACTCTCCAAATCCTCCTTGCTTGTTTTCACATCCATGGCTCTTTGATCACTAATTATTAAATGCACATATGTATATGTGTACATACTTCAAACAACAACCTGCTCAGTCTGCATAACGCTACTTGTATATATGTTTTCAGGCGTGACCATTTGGTACTGGATAAGGAATTGTTGTGTTCTTCCAGGAGATTATTTCTCCCATTCCCAGCATTCCTTAGTTGCCTATAGCTCTGTGTGTACAGCTGAAGCCTAGTGGGCTTTCTCTCATGCACTTTGGCATGTCTATTGGTGTTGTTTTTGTTCCTGTTATACATTCAGGTTGATGAGTCCGTATGGGTATAGCTTCTGACATCAGTCAAAGGTAAGATCTGAACTCCTTGATGCTCTAGATCTTATAATCTTTCCACTTCCTCTTCCTCAGATTTCCTGAGCCTTGGGTGCAAAAGAGTTTTATAAATGTTTTTTCCATAATTCTTAAATGGGGATTTCATCATTAACAATTATCTTATGGTTTTCTTTAAAGCTATTACATAATTTTTAACTACTTACAGAAAAAGTTAGTGAATAAAACCTAAAAATACCACAAATGGGGAGTGTGGCAAATGGAGTTAAGAATACAGATTTTAGTAAAGAGCAAAATTTATTGAGTGCTACTTTAGTCTGATAATATGACAGTTATGAGATGTTGGGTGATTTATTTAATTCACTGTACTTCAATTTTATCAACTCTATCTGGAATGATTATAAAGCAATCACATAGAAGTAGATGTTTAAATATGATGGAGTGTAATTAGCATGGTGTCCACGGTGATCACTCTGTTGGCACAGAGCAGCAGCGCTAACAGTTCTCACAATCACAGCAGGATTAGGACTTAACTTTCACACACTAAGCACATATTACTGCACATACTAGTGGCAAAGAACAAGTGATTCCTTGATGTCTCAGAACAAGTAAAGTATAAATCTAGGCAAAAAACTGTTTAACTCAGAAAGTCTGTTTGTTTTCTGGTATTCCTGTAATTCATTCTAATTCCCTTCTGTAAAGAAAAATTTTATCTGTATATGATGTGTGTGCCATGGTAGAATTGAGAAGAAAAGTTCAGATGTCATTATCTTCCACCTTGTATCTCTTATTGTTTGCTGCTGTGTATAAGAGGCTAACTGGCCCACAGGCTTCCAGAGACAGTCTTGTCTTCATCACCCATCTCAAATGGAATCAAATGGAATCACAGATGTGTGCTACCATGTTTGGCTTTACATGGGTTCTAGAGAATCCGAACTCGGGTCCTCACACTTTGCCCAGGAAGCCATCTCCCCAGATCTTATTCTTAAGTAGTCAGTCCAAAGTTTAAGCATTCTCCTATTTGAAAAACCTTACTTAGATCGACAATTAGTAATTTAGTAAATTTAGCGGGTTAAGACGAGTACCACTGCTCACCAGGAACCGCCCGGAACCGCGGGACAAACAAGGACTGAGGTAGTCGGGCATAGGAACCTTCCAGTTTCCATCTGTGGCTAGGGACCACAGCTTGGGCCACAGGGCTCCATAGGAATTAGGAGAAATTAGAAATAAAAATTAGGAGAAAGTTACCTTCCCAGGTGTGTGGAAAAGCTGTGAGTGGGGATAAGACAAGCACCACTGCTCACCGGGACCTGGAGAGCTCAGCCTGGTCCACAGGGCTCCAGGAGAGCAGGTATCCCAGGAGTTCTGAAACACCTTCGAGCACAGGCAAAACCACCACTTCTGTTCAAACTCACTAGATCAAAAGGGACCCTTGCAGAGCCATCAGGACACAGGAACCAAGGGACAGCTGGGGACAAGATCTTACTGGTTTCTTTCTGCACTTGATTTTCGACAAAGGAGCTAAAACCACCCAGTGGAAAAAAGACAGCATTTTCAACAAATGGTGCTGGTTCAACTGGCGGTCTACATGTAGAAGAATGAGAATTGATCCATTCCTATCTCCTTGTACAAAGTTCAAGTCTAAGTGGATCAAGGACCTCCACATAAAACCAGATACACGGAATCTAATAGAAGAGAAAGTGGGGAAAAGTCTCGAACATATGGGCATAGGGGAAAAGTACCTGAACAGAACACCAATGGCTTATGCTCTAAGATGAAAAATGGACAAATAGGACCTCATGAAATAGCAAAGCTTCTGTAAGGCAAAAGACACTGTCAATAGGACAAAATGGCAACCAACAGATTGGGAAAAGATCTTAACCAATCCTACGTCTGATAGAGGGCTAATATCCGATATATACAAAGAACTCAAGAAGTTAGACTCCAGAAAAACAAATAACCCTATCAAAAAATGGGGAACAGAGCTAAACAGAGAATTCTCAACTGAAGAAATTCGCAGGGCTGAGAAGCACCTAAAGAAATGTTCAACATCCTTAGTCATCAGGGAAATACAAATCAAAACAACCCTGAGATTCCACCTCACACCAGTCAGAATGGCTAAGATCAAAAACTCAGGTGATAGCAGGTGCTGGCGAGGATGTGGAGAAAGAGGAACACTCCTCCATTGTTGGTGGGATTGCAAGCTGGTACAACCACTCTGGAAATCAGTTTTTGGCGGACCTTCAGAAAATTGG
>CM052716.1:68952625-68978051 GCA_028551405.1 Uromys caudimaculatus | reverse complement strand
TGCAAGCTGGTACAACCACTCTGGAAATCAGTTTTTGGCGGACCTTCAGAAAATTGGACATAATACTACCTAGGACCCATCTGTACCACTCCTGGGTATATACCCAGAAGATGTTCCAACATGTAATAAAGACACATGTACCACTATGTTCATAGCAGCCATATTTATAATAGCCAGTAGCTGGAAACAACCCAGATGTCCCTCATCAGAGGAATGGATACAGAAAATGTGGTACATCTACACAATGGAGTACTACTCAGCTATTAAAAACAAAGACTTAATGAAATTTGCAGGCAAATGGATGGAACTTGAAAATATCATCCTGAGCGAGGTAACTCAGTCACAAAATAAGGAACATGGTATGTACTCACTGATAAGTGGATATTAGCCCAAAAGTCCAGAATACCCAAGTTTCACTTTACAGTAACTGTTGAAGTGAGAGTTAGGTCCCAGATGGAGGAGTAGGAGAAGGGACTGAAGGAGCTGAGGCAGTTTGCAGCCCCATGGAGGGAGTAACAGTGTCAACTGGCGTGACCCCCCCACCCCTGGTCCTCCTGGAGGGTGGACCACCAATCAAAGAATACACATCGAGGGACCCATGGATTGGATCACATATGTGGCAGAGGAGGGCCTTGTTGGCCATCAGGGGGGAGGAGAGGCCCTTGGGCCTGAGGGTATTAGCTGTCCCAGTAAACGGGAATGTCAAGGTGGGAATATGGGAATGGGTGGGTGGATGGGTGGGAGGTGGAATACCCTCATATAGGTGGGGGAGAGGGAGGGGATAGGGGGTTTCCAAAGAGGAGACCTAGAAAGGGGGAAACAATGGAAATGTAAATAAAGTATCTAAAAAAAAAATCAGTAAATTTAGTAAATTAGTAATTAGATCAACAATATTAGTAATTTTGCCCCACTGTGTTCCTTTACTTTGCATATTCTAACTAATCTATATTTTACTAAAATTTGAAATTTATAATTTCCATCTTTTCTCCATTACTAAATAGTAAAGTACCTCAAAGATGGATATCCGCCATTACTCATTTCTTATCTATAATGCATTGCATAATAAAAGTCTTCCACCTAGACTAAATATTCACCTAATTCTGCCACTCAGCTTTCTAAAAAGCTTTAAAATATTAAACACAATAGTACTTTTGACTCTTATTTTTAACTCAGCCAACTGCCATGACACGTTAAAGATAACATCGTGACTCTTAGATGATACTTAAAAGAAGTATATGTGGTGTACAATACGTTCTATGCCACAGAATTGGAAGTAAATATTCTCATTTTTCCTAGACATAATCTCAATGTGCTTTTCTCACTTAGACTTGATCTACTTCAGTCTGATCCAGAACATAGAGGACGGTGTATTTTAAAACTTGGTATATAAACTAGATGCTATCTGCTACTTTTTTTTTTTTTGACACATTTGTTATTTAATACTTCAAAAGCTAAATTTAAATATTATAATATTTCTTATTGTATATTAAGACTGTATGATTATTATATACTGTGCTCCAATCATTCATCATCATGGAAAATATAATTCAGATAAAAATAGAAATTAAGAATGACTTTCAATCATTGGGTGCAAGTACTAGAAAACCTACTGAAACTCAAGATGACATTATCAGTGTATAGAATGGCAACGAAGACCAAAAAGTTTTGGGATAAATCCAGAAACTCAGGCATCACCAACAGCTCAGACTTTTTGTGTTTGTTTGTTTGTTTGTTTGTTTGTAACATGGTACTGCTCTCCAGGTTAGCCCGGAATTTATGTTCTTTGTGTTTCAGCCTTCAGGAGTTCAGGAACTATAGGCACCTATACTGGCTGGCTTTGTGTCAACTTGACACAAGCTGGAGTTATCACAGAGAAAGGAGTTTCAGTTGAGAAAATGCCTCCATGAGATCCAGCAGTAAGGCATTTTCTCAATTAGTGATCAAGGGGGGAGGGCCCCTTGTGAGTGGTACCATCTGTGGGCTGGTAGTCTTGGGTTCTATAAGAAAGAAGGCTGAGCAAGCCAGGAGAAGCAAGCAAGCCAGTAAGGAACATCCCTCCATGGCCTCTACATCAGCTCCTGCTCCTTGACCTGCTTGAGTTCCAGTCCTGACTTCCTTTGGTGAGGAAGAGCAGCATGGAAGTGTAAGCTCAATAAACCCTTTCCTCCCCAACTTGCATCTTGGTCATGATGTTTGTGCAGGAATAGAAACCCTGACTAAGACAGCACCTATCTCTAGGGGTATGTTAAGTGTCAAGATTCTATCTCAACTTTCTGCTGTCTTTTTAAGTCTAGGACTATTCATGATCAAAGAATAACTATTTTGTAATCTTATCTAGAGAGAGGCAAGCCTGCTGGTGGTTTTTTTCTTTAAGAATGAGGAAGAAATATTTTAATTGTCATATTTCTTACTATGTCCCAATGATCTGATCACATGCCCCTTCCTAGGGCAATCATTGTCAAGGATAATGACTTTTTCCATAGTACAAATAGATACATCCCATGAAATAAAATCAAGTTTCCAACATACTGTCACCAGGAAAAGCTGAGTATAGAAAGATGAATTATGTATACTCTCAGAAGATTCAAATAATGTCTATAATTTCTGTTTATCTAACAAATATGAAATAAGAATCCATATGCTAGGCTCTGTGTAAGGTAACTGGGCATAATTATAGAAAAGACAAAGTCAAAAGTAGAATATCATTAGAAATTTATTCTAGGTCCAAAAGAAAAAATTTGATGTTAGTATGAAGGTAGAAGAAAAATCAGCAGCAGTTTGACTCCAGAAATATACGAAATAGAATTGAAACAACTTAGCAAGGACTGGAAACAAGAAAATGAGAGAAGGGAGGTTTTGGAAAATGACTCTAGGTCTCTGGCATCCTGTATAATTAGCAGGTGATGGTCCCCACTGAAGTGAGGTATCATGGAAGGAGCAGGCAAACCCCTGAGCTCATGCTCATCCTCAGTCAGTCATCTATTTCCACTATCTCCTAGGAGTTCCCTCTGGAGTTTGATTTTTGTTCAAAAACTTGAGAATTGGTATTACATGACAAAGAAGGAAGAAAGGGAACAGGACAGCAAATTATTTCTAAATCTTAGAAATATTTCTCTCTTTCCCAAAAAGACAGTTACCTCAAATTTATGAGTTGCATTCTATGCTACTTATTATAGTGTGACAGCAAAATAATTAAAACAACTTTTAGCATACATCACTAAAGCATTTATGGGAAAGTAAAGAAAAGAAAACAAGTTTATACCTAAGCTTCTTTCAAATCTACACCCACATTTTTGGGTATTTCAGAAATTGAAAATAAATGCCTTAAAGCATACCATTCTTTTGTTTCTAATTATTACATTTTCAGAATTTGGAACTCAATTTTAATATAGTTAGTCCTCTGTTTCTATATCCATGGATTCAACATAATGATTATATCCGATCTCTCCTAACATGTACAGGCTTGTAGTTATAATTCCACAGAGTGCAATACCTGGTTATGAAGTATTTCCATCCTTGTAGGCATTGTAATAATGTAGAGATAATTTAATATATACAAGAAGATGGATATAGACAACATAAAAATTCTATGCTATTTTACATAAAGGGCTTGAGAGTAGAGCATCTGTGAACTTTGGCATCCAAGGGGGAGCCTAGAACCTATCCCTTAGGACATCTTCATTTCATTCATTTGGTACTTCATAAAAAGAAACTCAAAAATGTCTAATACTTATTTTACTTACCTCTAAGAGAAAATCCCCTAAATACTGAATTGGATAAAATGGAGCCTTAAAGTTTTCTTGTTCTCTCTCAGCACTGATCCTTGAGTTACTGGCAATCACATGGGTTATCCCACTTGGAGAACTTTTTGGTAAAATGACATTTGCTTTTCCAGCTTCCAAAACTCTAAATAAAAATGTAGATGATAAAAAAGGAAAGAAAGAAAGGAGAAAAGCATTAGAAAAATTGAAGTCATTCAGTCAATCATCAATTACTTCCTTAGGGATAGGAATAAAATTTCTTGGAAAAAAGGTCATTCCTTTAGGTCACTGAGGACTATGGACAGTTAACACCTTAATACTTTCTTAAAACCTAAGATGATTAGAACAAATATTTAAGAATTTCACTATTCTATCTTTCTGTTTCTTCATATTAGACCTTTTTAAAAATGAAACATGAATATTGAAATAGTTGATATAAGTAAGTCACAGCAAAACTAAAACAATGAAAAAAGTTTAAGAAAACAGCTATCTTAGAAGGCAAAATACACCTCCAAGGAAACCCTTGTGAACCTCAAACATATGTGTGCGTGCGCGCATACACACACCCACACACACACACACACACACACATACTACACACTAGATATCAAGACTCTACTAAAAGCCCTTTAAATGTCTAATCTTTGGCTAGGCTTTGTGGAGTATAACTAGAATCAGAATTTGAAGAGGCAGAGGCAGAAGGAGACTAAATTTGAAGTCACCCTGAGGTGAAATGAATAAACTCTAAGCCAATCTGGGATATAACTAAGATCCTGTTTCACCAATCAAAACAAAACAAAACAAAACAAATAAAGAAAAAAAAACCACTTAAACTTATATTAAGAAACAGTTTTACATTAGGACTCAGAACATATTACACATATAAACACATACATTCAAATACAAATTACTGTTTTTGTTTCTGTTTAGGATCTAGAAAGCAACATAAGCCAAATAATCTACAGAGTCACACCTTCTCTTGAACATATGATAGAATCAAGGTGATAAATAAGCTAATCAAGAGTGATAAGCCCTGTTATGAAGTAACTATTTCACTTTTGCAGAATAAAATAAGAAAAGAAAAAGAACAGAAGAAAACATAACTATGAGGAAATTTTAAAGAAATTTAATAGCAAAGTATAGCTAGTGTGACAGTTCATTACACTGGCAATCTGTCACAAGAAAATATGTCTTCACTTGCATATTCTTAGTCTCAGGACTTTCAGGAAAAAGGTAAGTTACAATAAATAGTAAGTTAGAATCAAAGAGAAACTTCTAGGTGGCTGCAGTGGGCCGGGTACTACTGTTTGCCACTGAAACACAGTGCCACTGAAATATAGGCACAAAAATTACATTCTTGTAAAGACTACGACACCAATAACTCTAGACTACTGGAGAATGATAATGCTTCTGCCCTTAGTCAGATGGGGAAACAGGGTGCTTTTCTATGAAGAGAAGAAAGACAACCGCCTTGTTTTTAAAGAACTGGAAGGAACCCCTATTGCTATGCACCCTGATAAGAGAGCCATTGCTTTTAAAAACAAGGAGAAGCTCGGAGGAGCCAAAGTCACTTGGCTAAGGATCTCACATCAATCCACAAGCAGAGATGTAATATTTCAGGGAAGACCAGAAGGTCTCTCTTGTCGTTGATAGAATCTGACTGCCATGTAAGCAATGGCAGAAAGATGAACCTGATGCACAAATCCTTCGAGAAGGTTTCAACAACAGGAATCAGCAATTTAGCCACTGCTTACCACTGAAGCCTATCCAGCACAATGAAGAACCTACCGTTCCAGAGTAGTGAGCTATAACAACATAGGAGAAAAGCATGAAGGGAATCTTTCTATGATATGGTAGCAGTCAAGTGACTGGTTAAAGAGTGGTTCTTAACCACTGAACAGTAGGAGGCTGAACAGTTCTGTCACAGTGGTTGCATATTAGATATCCTGCATATTGGATATTTATATTATGATTCATAACACTAGCAAAATTAGAGTTAGGAAGAAGCAACAAAATAATTCTATTGTTGGGCTCACCACAACACAAAGAAACTGTATTAAAGGGTCAGAGAATTAGGAAGGTTGAGAACTACTGGATTAGATGCTGAAGTTTAATTATATACAGCACTATAAAATCTATACCCTGCCCAACAACTGAAGAGATTATTACAATCACACATACTAATGGGCTTACAGAAGATGTAGACCCACTTTGGGATTACAGTCACACGCAAACACACATAGTAAGGGGAGATGCTATTCACATAATTCCTGGGATAAAACACCAGTGCAGCTCACCCTCAGCCCAGTAGCAGCCCTAGGCCCATAATCTGGGGACTCTGCCTTTTGGTTTAGATACAACTTGGATCTTTCTTTTGGACACTCTCAGCCAAACATTTTTTTTTTTTTAAATCAGGAACCACAAATTCCCACGTAGGCCTGCGACTCAGGTGGTTTTCACGAGCCTTCCTGTCCTCTATTTTGATCTCTTTAGTCTCACCTGCAGTCCTGTAGCAACCTTTTTGTAGGTACCCCTCCTATCTCCCCAACTTAATTCAATGGCGACATAACCTCTTGGTACAGACCCAGTGTCTTAGGGTTTTACTGCTGTGAACAGACACCATGACCAAGGCAAGTCTTATAAGGACAACATTTAATTGGGGCTGGCTTACAGGTTCAGAGGTACAGTCCAGTATTATCAAAGTGGGAGTGCAGCAGCATCCAGGCAGGCAGGGTGCAGGAGGAGCTGAGAGTTCTCCATATTCATCTGCTAGCAGAATACTGACTTCCAGACAGCTAGGATGAAGATCTTATAGCCCACACCCACAGTGACACACCCACTCCAATAGGGCCACACCTTCTAATAGTGCCACTCCCTGAGTCATCACACCCAGTGTCTCCTAAACTCTTTCATCCAGGTCCCTTCAGACATATTTCTATCCTACAATAGCCTACTTTCAGGAGACCCTCCTCCTATTAGCTCCCTTCTACTTGGACACTCAGCAACGCCTCTTGATATGGATCAGATCCCCTTAGCTCTTTTGAACAGTCCAAGTCTGTATTTTCTCCTAGTCTATCTCTTTTCTTCTCTGCCACCCACTGGCATACAGAATTATACTCTACCAGTGACCCCAGATCTACAACAATTGCCTAAGATGGTGAAAGTGTGACAATAATCAAAGAACAGAACAGTAATCCAAGATTAGGTAACAACACTTGTTAATTATAACTCCAGATGACTAGAACTCAACACAAAAACTCATAGATGAAGAGCAAAGACAATATACCCTCTCCTGAATGAATCCAGAAATCCTACTACAGTAGGCCCTGAGAAATGCAATATAACTGAACTGCAAGAAAAGGATTTCAAAAAGAGCAATTATGAATATGTTCAAGGACCTTAAAGAGAATATGAATAAATCACATAGTAAAGAGTAGAAAAACAAAAAATAGTTGAAAAAAAAAAAAAAAAAAGAAAGAAAGCCAATTCAAGACATGGAAATAGAATTTAATAAAGGAAGAGAATCACTAAAGTCCAAGCTATATTAAACTGGAAACGAAAAATTTAGGATGTTAAGCAAAAATGTTAGAGGTAAACTTTACCAAGGGATTATAAAACATGTTGAAAAGAATCTGAGGTGTTGAAGATAAGGTAGAGAAAATGGATTCCTCAGTCAAAGAAAATATGAAATCTTGAAAATACCAAGGAACAAAATATCAAGGAAATCTGATACTAAAAACAATAAGGATAGAGGATGGAGAAGAAACCCAGGTTAAAGGCACCAAAAATATTTTCAACAAACAATTTAACAAATCACAGAAGAGAATTTCCCTAAACTAATGAAGTATGTTTCCTACAAGAAACAGGCAGAACACGCACTTTCTGGCCTGTGCCTTCCACCTGGGCAGATCATCAGCATGCCTGCTCCTCTGAAGACCCACAGTCTGAAGGCACCCCAGGAGGTCTGCTACAGCCAAGGTAACAGGTCTCCCAGAGACCTGAAGAAACCCAGGGACACAGGAGGCAGGCTCCAGACAGAGACACCCAGGCCAGTTAACACCAGAGATAACCGGATGGTGAGAGGCAAGCACAAGACCATAATCAACAGAAGCCAATTTACTCTGGCACCATCAGAACCCTGTTCTCCCACCACAGCAAGTCCAGGGTACACCAACACAACTGAAAACCAGAATACTGATCTAAAATCCTATCTCATGAAGATAATAGAATCCTTTAAGGGAGATACAAATAATTCACTGAAAGAAATACAAGAAAACACAATCAAGCAGGGAAGGAATTGAACAAAGCAGTCCAAGACCTAAAAATGGAAGTAGAAACGATAAAGAAAACATGAATGGAGGCAACCCTGGATATGGAAAACCAAAAGAAAGGGCACTCATAATCATAAAAGAAACTTTACTGAAGCTCAAGGCACACATTTTATCTCATACAATAATAGTGGGAGACTTCAACACCACACTCTCAGCAATGGATCGATCTTAGAAATAGAAACTAGACAGAGACACAGTGAAACTAAAAGGAGTTATGAACCAAATGGATCTAACAGATATATATAGAGAGAACATTTCATCCTAAAGCAAAAAAAATATAACTTCTCCAAAATTGACCATATAATTGGTCACAAAACAGGCCTCAACAGATACAAGAAAATTGAAATAATCCCATGCACCCTATCTGATCACCATGGACTAAGGCTGGTCTTCCTAACAACAAAAACAAGGGAAAGCACACATACACATGGAAGCTGAACAAAGCTCTACTCAATGATAACTTGGTCAAGGAAGAAAGAAAGAAATGAAAGACTTTTGAGAATATAATGAAAATGAAGCCACATCATACCAAAACTTATAGGACATAATGAAAGCAATGCAAAGAGGAAAACTCATAGCTTTGAGTGCCTCCAAAAAGAAACTGGAGAGAACCTACACTAGGAGCTTGACAGTGCACTGAAAGCTCTAGAACAAAAAGAAGCAAATACACCCAAGAGGAGTAGAAAGCAGGAAATAATCAAACTCAGGGCTAAAAATCAACTAAGTAGAAACAAAAAGAACTATACAAAGAATCAACAAAACCAGGAGCTGGTTCTTTGAGAAAATAACAAGATAGATAAACCCTTAGCTAGACCTACCAGAGGGCACAGAGACAATATCCAAATTAACAAAATCAGAAATGAAAAGGGAGACATAACAACAGAAACTGTGGAAATTCAAAAAATCATCAGATGCTACTATAAAAGCCTATTCGAAACAAAACTGGAAAATCTGGATGAAATGGACAAATTAAGTTACGATCAGATAAACCATCTAAACAGTCCCATAACCCCTAAAGAAATAGAAGCAGTCATTAAAAGTCTCCCAACCAAAAAAAAGCCCAGGACCAGTTGGGTTTAGTGCAGAATTCTATCAGATCTTCAAAAAAGCCTTAATACCAATACTCTTCAAACTATTCCACAAAATAGAAACAGAACCAATACTACCTAATTCATTCTATGAGGCCACAGTTACATACCAAAACCTCACAAAGACCCAACAAAGAAAGAAAACTTCAGACTAATCTCTCTTACAAATATAGATGCAAAAATACTCAATAAAATTCTAGCCAACCAAATCCAAGAACACATCAAAATGATCATTCACCATGATCAAGTAGGCTTCATCCCAGGGGTGCAGGATTGGTTGAATATTTGGAAATCTGTCAACGTAATCCACTATATCAACAAACTCAAAGAAAAAAAACACAGGATCACTTCATTAGATGCTGAGAAAACATTTGAGAAAATTGAACACCCCTTCATGATAAAAGTCTTGGAAAGAGCAAGAATTCAAAGCCCATACCTAAACATAATAAAAGCAATATACGGCAAACCAGCAGCCAACATCAAACTAAATGGAGAGAAACTTGAGGCAATCCCACTAAAATCAGGGACTAGACAAGGCTGCCACTCTCTCCCTATCTATTCAATATAGTAATTGAAATTCTAGCTAGAGCAACAACAAAAGGAGGTCAAAGGGATACAAATTGGAAAGGAAGAAGTCAAATATCAGTATTTGCAGATGATATGATCTTATACGTAAGTGACCCCAAAAATTCTACCAGAGAACTCCTAAAGCTGATAAACAACTTCATAAAAGTGGCTGGATATAAAATTAAGTGAAACAAATCAGTAGCCTTCCTCTACTCAAAGGATAAGCAGCTGAAAAAGAAATTAGGGAAATGACACCCTTCCCAATAGTCACAAATAATATTACATAATTTGGTGAGACTCTAACCAAGCAAGTGAAAGAACTATATGACAAGAACTTCAAGTCCCTGAAGAAAGAAATTGAAGAAGACCTCAGAAGATGGAAAGATCTCCCATGCTCATGGATTGGCAGGATTAATATAGTAAAAATGGCCATCTTGCTGAAAGCCATCTACATATTCAATGCAATCCCCATCAAAATCCCAAATCAATTCTTCATAGTGTTAGAAAGAGGAATTTCCAAATTTATTTGGAATGACAAAAAACCCAGGATAGCGAAAACTATTCTCAACAACAAAAGAACTTCTGGGGGAATCATCATCCCTGACATCAAGCTATATTACAGAGCAATTGTAATAAAAAACTGTATGGTATTGATACAGAAACAGGCAGAAAAGATCAATGGAATAGAATTGAGGACCCAGAAATGAATCCACACACCTATGGTCACTTGATATTTGACAAAGGAGCTAAAACTATCCAATGGAAACAAGACAGCATTTTCAACAAATTGTGCTGGTTCAACTGGTGTTCAGCATGTAGAATCACGCAAATCAACCCATTCTTATCTCCATGTACAAAGCTCAAGTCCAAGTGGATCAAGGACCTCCACATAAAACCAGATACTCTAAAAATTATAGAGGAGAAAGTGGGGAAGAGCCTGGAACACATGGGCTCAGGGGACAATTTCCTGAAAAGAACACCAATGGCGTACACTCTAAGATCGAGATCTACAGATGGGACCTAAAAAAAAAATTGCAAAGCTTCTATACGGCAAAGGACACTGTCAATAGGACAAACTGGCAACCAACACATTGGGAAAAGATCTTTACCAATCCTACAACCGATAGAGGGCTAATATCCAATATATACAAAGAACTCAAGAAGTTAGACTTCAGAGAATCAAATAACCTTGTTAAAAAATGGGCTACAGAGGTAAACAAAGAATTTTCAACTGAGGAATATCGAATGGCCGAGAAGCACCCAAAGAAATGTTCAACATCCTTTGTCATCAGGGAAATGCAGATCAAAACAACCTTGAGATTCCACCTCACACCAGTCAGAATGGCTAAGATCAAAAACTCAGGTGACAGCAGATGCTGGTGAGGATGTGAAAAAAGACAGACACTCCTCCACTGTTGGTGGGAGTGCAAGGTGGTACAACCACTCTGGAAATCACTCTGGTGGTTCCTCAGAACAATGGACATAGTATTACCTGAGGACCTAGCTATACCCTCCTGGGCATACACCCAAAAAATTTCCCCAACATATAATAAGGACACATGCTGCACTATTTTCATAGCAGTCTTATTTATAATAGCCAGAAGCTGGAAACAACCCAGATGTCCTTCTACAGAGGAATGGATACATTTACACAATGGAGTACTATTCAGCTATTAAAAATGATGAATTCACAAAATTTTTAGGCAAATGGATGAAACTAGAAAGTATCATCCTGAGTGAGTTAATACACACATGGTATGCACTCACTGATAAGTGGATATTAGCCCAAAAGCCCCGAATACTCAAGATACAATTCACAGACCATATGAAGCTCAAGAAGAAGGAAGACCAAAGTGTGGGTGCTTCGGTCCTTCTTAGAATAGGGAACAAAATATTCATGGGAGTAAATATGGAGACAAAATGTAGAGCAGAGATGGAAGGAAAAGCCACCCAGAGTCTGTCCCACCTGGGGATCCATCCCATATACAGTCACCAACCCCTGACACTATTATGGATGCCAAGAAATGCTTGCTGAAAGGAGCCTGATATAGCTGTCTCCTGAGAAGCCCTGCCAGAGCCCTACAAATACAGTGGCAGATGCTCGTAGTCAACCATTGGTCTGAGTGCAGGGTCCCCAATGGAGGAGTTAATGAAAGGACTGAAGGAGTTGAAGGGGTTTGCAACCCCATACGAAGAACAATACCAACCAACCAGATCCCCCAGTGCTCCCAGGGACTAAGCCACTAACCAAGGAGTACACATGGCTCCAGCTGCATATATAGCAGAGGATGGCCTTGTCAGTTATCAATGGGAGGAGAGGTCTTTGGTCCTATGAAGACTTGATAGATGCCCCAGTGTAGGGGAATTGAGGGCGGGGAGGCAGGAATGGGTGGGTGGGTGGGGGAACACTCTCATAGAAGCGGGGGGGATGGGGTTCTGGGAGGGGGAACCAGGAAAGGGGATAACATTTGAAATGTAAATAAAGAAAACATCCAATAATGATAAAAAAAAAAAACAACTAAAAACCCAGAAACTGAGGAATTAAAAAAATCATTAGATCATACTACACAAGCCTATACTCAACAATGCTGGAAAATCTAGATGAAATGGATGATTTTCTAGACAGATACCATGTACCACAGTTAAATCAAGAGCAAGTAAACTATCTAAACAGGCTCATATCATCTAAGGAAAGAAAGGAAGTCATTTAAAACTTTCCAACCAAAAAAAGTTCAGAGCCAGATGCCTTTAGTGTGGAGTTCTACCAGATCTTCTAAGAAGAGCTAATAGTAACACTCCTTAATCTATTCCATACAGTAAAAACAGAAGAAAGACTATCTAACTCATTCTATGAAGCCACAATTACTCTGATATCTAAACCACACAAAGACTCAACAAAGAAAATTTCAGACCCATTTCCCTTAAGAATATCTATGCAAAAAAATTCAATAAAATTCTATCAAACCAAAACCAAGAACATTATCAAAAATGTCATTCACCACGATCAAGTAGGCTTCATCCCAGGGATAAAAGGTTGGTTCAATATAAGAAAATCCATTAATGTAATCCACTATTTAAACATATTGAAAGAAAAAAATCACATGATCATCTCATTAAACAACTTCAGGAAAATCGCTGGACATAAAATTAACTCAAACATTACAGTAGCCTTCCTTTATGCAAATGATAAATGGTCTGAGGAAGATAATAGGAAACAACACCCTTCACAATAGTCACAAATAATATAAAATATTTTGGGGTAACTCTAACCAACAAGTGAAAGATCTGTATGACAAGAACTTCAAGTCTCTCAAGAAAGAAATTGAAGATCTCAGAAAATGGAGAGACCTCCCATGCTTATGGATTGGTAGGATTAACAGAGTTAAAATGGCCATCCTACCAAAGGCAAGTTATAGATTCAATGCAATCCCCATCAAAATTCCAACACATTTCTTCACAGACATGGAAAGAAGAATTCTCAGTTTCATATGGAAAAACAAAAAATCCAGGATATTGAAAACAATTCTTAACAATAAAAGAACTTCTGGGGGAATATCCATCCCTGACCTCAAGGGTCAGAGCAATAGTGAGAAAGACTGCATGGTATTAGTACAGAGACAGACAGGTCGATTAATGGAATAGAATTGAAACCCCAGACATAAACCCACACACTTATGGACACCTGTTCTTTGACAAAGAAGCTAAATGGTGCTGGTCTAACTAGCAGTCGGCATGTACAAAAATGAAAATTGATCCATATTTGTCACCTTGCACAAAGCTGAAGTCCAAGTTGATCAAGGACCTCAACATAAAACCAGATACACTGAATCTAATAGAAGATAAAGTGGGAAAGAGCCTCAAACTCATGGGCATTGGGAGACATTTCCTAAATAGAACTCCACTGACTCAGGTGTAAGATGAAGAATTAATAAATGGGACATCACAAAACTGAAAAGCTTCTGTAAGGCCAAGGACATAGTGAATAAGACAAATTGGCAACCTACAGATTGGGAAAAAAATTCTTCACTAACCCTACATCTGATAGAGGGCTAATATTCAAAATATATAAAGAACTGACGAAGCCAACCTCCAAAAAACGAAACATTCCAATCAAAAAATGGGGTATATAACTAACAGAGAATTCCCAACATAGGAATCACAAATGGCCAAGAAGCACATATGGAAATGTTCAACAACCTTACAGTTTCAGAGGTACAGTTCATGACCATCATGGAAAGGGCTTTGCATTTGGTCAATAACTGAAATCTCATATCTGGTGTTTAAATTGTAGGAGAGAGGGGAGGAGAATGCAGAGAGATAAGAGAGAGACAAAAGATAAATGGGCATGTGTGCGTGTGCAGGTGGGCGCACACACAGGAGAGAGAGAGAGAGAGAGACCGGGAGAGAGAGAAAGAGAAAGAGAGAGAGAGGGAGAGGGAGAGGGAGAGGGAGAGGGAGAGGGAGAGGGAGAGGGAGAGGGAGAGGGAGAGGTAGGCTTGTACACACACAAATATTGGGGGCCTGAGTGAAATTTTGATACCTCTAAGCCCATTCTCATAATGACAGTGCAGGAGACAATGTCCTATATAAAAGGACTCTAACTATGTAAATAAAAAGGTTGTTACTGGATAAATAAAGCCTAAACCCAGCACTTCTCAGGAACTTCCCAAAGAAGGTTTCTGTTAACCAGAAAAACAAAACAAAACAAAACAAAACCAGTACCTACCTCTGTTACCCACTCCAAAGGTCAACGACCTGGGCAAGGGTTTCTAGTTCCAGATTAATCTTAATAGCCTTCATTAGCTCAAACACTTACACACTGCTGACTGTCATAAAGCCTGCTTACTTTCCTGCTAAACTGTTGTTCTCTATTCTCGGAGGCAGAAGAGCAGTGTGTTCCTTCAAAAACCTTCTTTCTACCAATGTATTGTAAGTTCAGTGACCTCACTTACAGTAACTATTATAGATAAGTCACCATTAAATATGATATGAAGTTTAAAATATGTGCAGTGAAGCCATTTATTCAAATGAAAACAGAAAACTCTAACAAAGTATTTGCAAACAGAATGAGTAATATATTGAAAATGGACAATATACCATGATGTAGTTTTTCTCAAGAATATAAATTTGGTTTAACACATAGTGATTTATTTATAATAGCTACCCCCAATTCAAAACTAGCAAGCAATAAATTTAGCAATATAGATGTACAATTGATACAATGAAAGACATATGCTGAGTGTTGTGGCTCGGGACTATACTTCAGGATTTTCCTGTACTTGCAAAGAAGAGCCAGGAGGATCCTGAGTTCAGGGCAAGCCAGGACTACAGAGCAAGATCTGATCTAACAAAGAAGCAACATAATAAACATAACAAAGAAGCACATTAAAACTCCCCGCATAGATACATAGTGTATACACAGAACAATCGACACCGTTAAGAGCTTAATTCTCACAAAGACCAAGGATAAAGTGTAATCCTACTAAAAGCCCCAACTTGGCTTTTAATTCAAATTCACATGCTGATTCTAACATGTAGAAATTGAAAAAGATCCAGGTTTACAAATAGTTTCAGAAAATATTCAAGTTGAAGATTCAAGCTAACTGATTCTAAGATCACAATAAAACTATAGTAACAAAACAGTGGGTTCACGATGGTAGGCAGAACTGAGTATGACCGCCTAGATAGAACACAAGCTCTAGAAACAGATCATACACACAGCCACTGAGATGGGCAATAGTGCCAAGAGAAGTCCAAGTAACTGTACCCTACCACAGTACTTCTGCAAGCATATGCACATGTGACCCAACTATTTTAGGAAACAATTTAAAATTTTTGTAATGTTTAGTATAAAATTACCATTTCAGCAAACACTTTACTTCCTAGATACTCCTTATGAGAAATGAATCATTTCTACATGAATAATTATGGTCAAATATTAAAAGCAGCCTAACTAGCAAAGACAAAAACTCTCAAATGCCCATCAAAAAGTAAATAAACAACAGGCTACAATACATTCACAGTGAAACATAACACAAGAAAAAAAAAAGGTCATTTTCTAAAAAAAATTAACAAATGATAAATCTCATAACTATAATACAAGGCAAATGATGATACATCGAATAAGTATACCATTCAAACAAATCTCAAAACATTTAAAGCATAGTAATAAGAAAAGAAACCAGTGACTATTTGGTGTTGGTGGTCTAGAATTAAGAGTACAAGGATACAAGAGAACATTAAAGGTTAAAGATCTTGATAGAGTTAGGCAACATTACTATATAAATTTCCCCAAACTCACCAAATATATACTTAAGATGGGTGCATCTTATTGATTATAAATTATTTAGGTAAAACATTTAAGGTTCTACCCCGACTTTAAAAAGAAAAGAAAAAGCTCAGAATACAGTGCAGGCAATCAGAAATCTTTTAAAACTATTCCTTTAAAGTGATGGGAAGATGGCTTGGTGGGCAAGGTACTTATCACACAAGCATAAGAAACTGAGTTTGAACCCCAGTACCCATATTAAAATCCAGGCATAATGGTGTACACCTATAAATCGAGCACTGGAAAAGAGACAAGAGGAATCCAAGGGCTTGGCCTGCTAGCCAGTGAGCCTAGCCATATCACCAAGCCCTGTGTTCTGTGAGAGAACATGTCTCAAAAAATGAGGCAAAGAGTAATGAGAAAGATGTGAACTCTCTCCTCTGCAAATGCATGTATTGGTATGAGCACTTGTACACACACATTCACAGACAAACATTCCTTATGTTTAAAAGTGAAACTAAACTATGGTGGAAAGAGTATGAACCACCAAGACATACTATATAAACCGTAAGCTAGCCTCTCTGATAATGAAGTTTAAGAATGCTTCAAAATAAAAAGTTCCTAAGTAGTGCTCTTTCTTTTATTTTGCTCGAGTTGGACAAAAGAAATAACATGGAACTAAAATAGAAATCAGAATAATCAAAATCAATCTATAATACCTGTAGAGACCATATACAGTGAATAGGCATGGCCCCCGATTGGATGGGGCCACCCACCCACCTCAAAAATCTTAATCTAGAATTCCTCCTGCCAAAAGGAAATGCAGGGACAAAGAATGAAGCCGAGACCGAAGGAAAGGTCATCCAGAGGCTGCTCAGCAATAGATCCATCCCATCTGCAGACACCAAACCCAGACACTATTGCTGATGCTAAGGAGCACTTGCTGACAGGAACCTGGAATAGCTGTCCCTGAGAGGCTCTGCCATGTCAGATGAGGATGCTTGCAGCCAACTGTCTGACTGAGCACAGAGACCCCAATGGAGGAGTTAGGGGAAGGACTGAAGGAGTTGAAGGGGTTTGCAACCCCATAGGAAGAACAACAATATCAACCAACCAGACCCCCCAAAGCTCCCAGGGACTAAACCAACCAACCAAGGAGTATACATGGAGGGACCCATGGCTCCAGCCACATATGTAGCAGAGGATGGCCTTATCTGGCATCAATTGGAGGGGAGGCCTTGGTGCTGTAGAGGCTCCATGATCCAACATAGTGGAATGCTAGGGGGCTGAGGCAAGCATGGGTGGGCGAGTGGGGAACCAGCCCCATAGAGGCAAGGAGTTTGTGGAGGGGAAACTGGGAAGGGGGATAACATTTGAAATGTACATAAATAAAATAACCAATAAAAAATGTAGCCATATAAAACAAAACAACAACAACAACAAAACAAACAAATTTTGTGTTACTATGAGACTCATATGCTTGGGCACAATGGCTCATCTGAGATAAAGCTCTGAACAGTGGGTTATATACACAAGTAGTTATATGTATGTGTGTACATGTAAGAATAATGAAATGATCATTAATTATGGGAGTGGGTGTGCAGAGGAGTTGGATGGTAGATGCGTGGCAGTGACGTAGACACAAAGTTGATGCATGAAATTCTCAAAAAATTTATTAACTAAAAATAAATTTCCCAACTAAAAAAATAACTTTACTTAAGTATCTCATTTTAAATAGTAATTGAACATACCTAGTAAACAGTACTTATAGAAGTAAGAATACATTCATCGCTTCAAACTTATAAAACCCACCCTACCTTACAAGAGAGTCACTGCGCTTATCTGCCCTAACAAGGAGGACAACTTTCCATCTGTGGAAGGCCCCAGGAGCACCAGTCCGTTTCAGCTCTTCACGCCATCTTTTAGGTGCAGATTGCATTTGAGGTGAATAATGGGAGTCCTTTTCAATTTTATATCCCCATTCATAAGTTGTTTCATCAAGCCATCTGCCACTTTTGGCACTGTGAATTATGTAATCCTTTGTTAATACCCATTTTCCTAGAAAGCAAATGAATTGTCTGTCACAAAAGAATTTTAATTCTGCTAAACGATAAACAATAAAAACCAAATAACAACTAAAAGACATCCATTTTTTACATGAGATTATGTTAGACTGCCAGAATTATTTTTAAAATAAATTTCAAGAGGTCTTCAATATTACTGAACATTGTATATGTTCTTTTCTATGATACATTGCCATAATACTAAGTAGTACTAAGTGAACTATGAAGTTTTAAAATGAAATGCAACATTATTTGAACTATTATTACAAATTTAATTTAACTTACTAATTTAAATAACATTCACTGTATTGTCATACTAAATTTATTGAGTTAGTAAATTTTATAGGAAGCATACATATTCTGTTTTTTATCTGGGCACCAATGATCTTTTAAACATCAGAAACAATTCACAGTTTTGTTTATAAAGGTTAGTGATGAATCCAAATGTATCTTTGGTAAGAATAACCATCAGTCACCACAGAAGAAAGCTATGGGTATATCAGTGGTGAGAAAAGGTGAGATGAATAAACCAAATCTCGACTTGGGTATCTCTGGAAAAAAAAGTAGGATAACACTACTTCCGAGCAGACAGAGGGAGAGCAACCTTGAAGAAGAAACCATGTTTATTTCTAATGAGATGGCCGGAAACAAAGGGGATGGCAGGGCTGAGGTCTACTAATGCTTTAAGGTTTGCGTATTTTGTCCCAATCTTTCTGTTAAGATATATTTCTTAAACAAAACATCTAAACTAAAACTTAATCTTGACAAAGTAAATATTTCTTTCTATTTAATATATATTTCATGTGTTGAAAAATTTTTAATCAGAATAAAGCAGAAATAAACAAATCTTTTTAAAAATAATTATGCATATCTGATATTATAAGCATAATATATTTCTAGAGACTTAAAATGCTTCTTTCGCTAACATGAAGGTTTTTCATGAGTTAGAGGAAAGGAATCTACTTACCTGCTGCACAAGCTGCTAAAAACTTCTCACTCTTGCACAGGCGTTCAGCTATAAGATGTGTACAATTTTTATATTTCTGGAGGAAAGAACCCACATGAAGCAATGTTACTACAGAGAGAATTTCTTAATAAAAATTTTTACTCTTACACGATCAAAGAGCATTTTATGATTCTTAAGTCTGTATTTTAATTCTATTTTTTAAGTCTATGTTGAACATTTTAGTAGATTTCTTTACTCACCTCACTCTTAATAAAAGTGCAATCTAGTTTTAAAAGCAATTTGACTAGAGCTTCCTTCTCTTCCATCTTAAACCCTGTCATTTGGATGATATGTTTTGTGGCACCATCTTCCATCTAGCACAGACACAGGCAGAAGACAGCAGATGTTAAACGTTATGCATAAGGTTGCCTTATTTTTTCTTAATTATGAGTACTAAAAAGAAACTAAAACCATGAAACATATTATGAATTAAACATGTGAAGCTTACTTGTAGACAATGATGATAAATATAGTTACTACAATAAAAGTACTACACTTTCAAGTTAACTTCTCAAAACCTTAAAAGTAAATTTTTGTTGTTGTTTCACCAATGAAACCCTCTAGTATTATATTATTTTCCATTAAAACACACCACTGAACATGATTGTTCACACAATAATAGGGGCCTATGTAAATATGAGCATAGTTACTGACAGAATTCATTTACACAGTATTTATATTAAATTATTTAAGAGATGGGCACAAAGACTCCAAATTTTGTTTCCAACCTACATTTCTAATTTCTTCCTCTCTCCCCACCCTCCCCACACAGCCTCCCTTCTATGTGTGTGTGTGTTCAACATCCCGCAATACATCTCTGATGTGTGTACTAATTTTATCAAAAGGTGAACAGAAAAACCACATGCTTTTAATTTGACTTCATTTTCATGGGACCTCAACTCATATGAAATATAACTCACAAACTACTTTGTGTTTAAGGTATTATCTAATTCATAGATTTCTAATTCAAATATGTTTGTTCAAATTAGGTTAGAATGATAGACAGCATCTTGAAAAAATTGTTTTGCTCTGGAGAGTACAAGGACAGTATGTAAATGGAATTCCACTAACTTTCATTTCACTGACATTTTTGTTGTAATATCTGCAGAATAGGATCTCATACCATTGTCAGAACAAAAACAGTTGCTATTCTCAACATTCAAAGAAACAATTGCTTCTCAGAAAAATCAAAGTGTTGAGCATAGTATGTATGTACACTAAGCAAGAATATGACCCTGGATTTAATCAATGTACATCAGAAAAAAAATGTTTTAAAAGTGTAGCAATTTGCACAAAGGAGTAAGTGAAGAACATTTTACAGAATTTGATTTTGAAGGATTAAAACAAGGTCTCACATACCCATGAGTTCCATATCTGTAGAATATAGATGTAAAATATTTGGGGGGAAAAAATCCTTGAATTTGAACTAACATTTAAAGATTTATTTCTTCTCAACACTATTCCATAATCAAAATAAACTAATAACTATTTCCACAGCATATATACTACATTAGGAATTTTAAGTTCTTGAGAGATGATTTAAAGTATGAAAGGGGATATGTGATTTGGATGATCAAATTTTGGTACCTGAGAAGAGTCTTGGAACCAAAGCTCTATAACACCTCAAGACAACTGTGTACACACACACACACACACACACACACACACACACACACACACACACACTATCCCCACCCCCCTCCCAAGGTTAAAATGCATTCTGGTGTAAGACTGAAAGTTTCACTATAAACCATTTATGTTTAAAATATCATACAGGGATAGGATTGAACTTTCTCCTTCCATGCTTAAAGCTCCTAAATGGAGAAAGGGTAACTAGGGTAAAGCAATGACAGTTCTGCTTTCTACCTTTTCTCATGCTTGGAAGAAGCTCCTTGAGCATATGTGCATATCTGAGAAACAGCTCACATTAATGCTTTCTGACACACTGCAGTCTTGAATTGCTTGGGCAGAACAGGTCATATGGTAAAGAGCACAGTAGAGCTGCACATCAAAGCTACCCCTCTCAAGTCCATTCTTTGTCAGTAAAAGAAGCTGGTACCTCAACAAATCTGTCTTCAGTATTTGCCAACTGCCTCCAAAAGAGGCAACAGGTATACATTGTTAGCCTCTAAAATACTGAAACCCAGATGCAAAACATAAAATATCTTTAAGAATGAGACTTTCAAACGAAGCCAGCGCTTCAATGTAAGTTTTAAGGCATTGATCTGGCTAGGACACAATTATAAAATGTACATTGATGTGCATGTATCTCATGAAAAATATATTTATAAAATTCTATGATCAATAAATAAGACACAAATATTTCCTTGAGCAAGGATCTTTTCACTGTATTAATTTTAAAAATTATTTTCAAGGTTAATATAGGTAATGCTTGAGTGACAGTACCAAATATCACAGACTAGCAATGTATATGAATTTTACAAAGAATTTTACTGTAGTTTAAGGAAAAACATTGTTTAATTTTAAAAACATCTAAATCTACAATGCAGGTACACTTGTATTATATAGCATATACCCATAACTAGGGGAGAAAATTGCTTTCATTAATTCAAAGGAATTTTTAAGTAAATCTTTTAATAATTTTTGTTTTGAAAATGATACATTGTTTTAGAAATAACCAAGTAAAACTCAATGTATCTATAACACCTGTCTTGGTATTTGACCAGTGTTTTTATAGATCTCCAAAGCCAGTTATGAAAGCTATGATTTTTAAAAATAGTATATATTTTCCAAATTGTATTTTTATTTATGTATTTTTAAGTAAAAGTTTCAAAACTAGTTGGCAGGCTATTTTAAAAAATATTATGAAAAGGAGTGGGATCCGAGTAGTCTTTAGAAGTTAAAATCTTACCTACTGAAAACACAGGCATTAAAACTGCTATGAAATAACTGTGGTTGGGCTAGGACAGGGTGCAGCTAAGGAGCCTTGCCTGCTATGACTGGGACACTGAGATCAATTCCCACGCCTTCTCACCTCCAAAGTCAAAAGAGGTAGAAATAAAATGTTTGTAACACTATTACCAACAAGTTGCCTTTAAATATTGCATTATGTTTTATGAAAATTATATTATGTAGCAGTAAAAGATTACCTATCACACTCTTTTCTTATCAGTAATTGCTACTTTAAATTTTGAATGAAGTGACATTTTAATATATTTTGTTTTGAGGCATAAATTGCCAAAGCATTTGAATGTATATATATATATATATATATATATAAAATGCAGGTTTTTCTTTTAACCACAAACCTTGTCTTTATAGTATACATTTTGATGGTTATAATCACCTCCATATATTTAGCAACATTTTCTGCTAAACAATGTTTCGTAATATGAAAAGACCAACTGTATACAGCAGCAGAAAACACAAAAGTATTTTTAAAGTAATTTCCTTATTTTGAAAATACTTAATATGAAACAGAAACTTAACCCGATTCAAATAGTATGAACACATACATGTTTAAAATCAAATCAGAAAGCAAGACATTTATTCACAAGTTTATCAGAAAAACACGAGGTGTGTTAGTTAGCTTTCAGAGAACTATAAACCTTGGACATGCACAAAGCTAGCAGGTTTTAGAAAGGCAAGACTGATCTAATTGCCTTCTGTAATTATGTTATTAACCTGAGGTAAAGGCTTATACAACATAGCAACGTTTTTGAATATCATACTGTATGACAAAGATGGACTATTACGCTAACTATATATGACTACATGGGGCAATAATGTATACAAAAACATAGCAATATAGACTATGGATGTATTTTATATATAAGAGTCCGAGTTTGCTAGTTCTTCCATATCCTGCGAAATTTAGAGAACAGTAAACAACAGCCTGATGTGTCAATGAGTTAAAAGAGAATACTACAAACATGTCCTTAATGCAGTAAGATACACTTGTACTATATAGATATGCCTGTAACTAGGGGAGAAAGCTACTTTTCATAAACTTAAAGGAATTACTTAAGGAAATAACCAAGTAAAACTCAATGTATCTATAAATAGTGTCTTGGTATTTAACCAGTGTTTTTATAGATCTCAAGCCAGGTTTGAAAGGAAGCCATGATTTTAATCCTCCCACCCCCGATTGTGTGTGTGTGTGTGTGTGTGTGTGTGTGTGTGTGTGTGTGTGTGTGTGTATCAATAAGCAAGGCAACTGAAGCAGGAGTAAGTTTCATATAGATGGTATGATATGAAGTATGGAGGACTGAGAGCTGACTTCTAAGAGCTTTACCAGGAAAGAACAAACAATCCATAACACAGTTCATACTCATGGCATTTCTAGAAAGGTTACATAGCTTCCCAGCTGAGGTGGAGTAAGAGAGAGGGAGATATGAACCTTCAAGCACCAACACAGATGAACAATCCATAACACAGTTCATACTCGTGGCATTTCTAGAAAGATGACATAGCCTCGCAGCTGAGGTGGAGGAAGAGAGGGAGATAGGAACCTTCAAGCATCAACACAGGTGACATCATATAAAAGGAGAAACGAGACCATTCCTTCTTAGTAACTAAATGTTTATCTTTATAATAAACTACATTTCTAGCTATTAAAAAGTTCTTTGTAGTAATATTTTAAAAATTTCCTACTAATAATTCTTTAAAATGTACTTACCCTGAACCATACAAAACCCAAACCTAAGGAGACAGTGCCCGTGAACAGAGCTGCCCTTCACACATAGCAAGCAACTGTTGCTGTGGTGCAGACTTTCTTAAAATATCTCTCACCACGGCCTATCCTTGATGCCTGAAATTCTTTGACAGTTGGTGTCAGCCAGAAGCCCCAGGAAACCTACAGTTCTCATTACTGTGATCATGTATATTCTATCCTAAGTTTTTAAATAGAACATTTGAATTCTTTACAATATGCCAGCAATGGAACATGTTTGAAGAATGGAACTACAATGAAATTTAGAAAGAAAAGTAGAGACAGTCAGGCATGGTGGAGTATAGCTTTAATCCCAGCACTTGGGAGACAGAGGCAGGTGGATCTCTGATTCAAGCCAGCTTGGTTGGTCTACACTGTGAGTTCCAGGCCAACAACAGCTACAGTGAGACCCTGTCTCAAAAACAAAGAAAGAAAACAAACAAACAAAAAAACCCAAACAACAACAACAACAAATCAAGGCAGGAAGATAGGTAATAAAACAAAGGTTTCATGCTGAGGCAGAACAATGACTACAAGACAGAGGTCAGCATGGACACAGAGTGAGACCCTATGGGACAGGATAAGCAAGAGGGAGGTGAGAGGATTAAGATCAACAGTTGACTAAAAAAACTGCTTCAGAAAAGAGAAGCCAGGGTGCCTAACAAAGTCCTTGGAACAGATGAGGGCAAAGCTTTCCTATTCTGCATTATAATGTTTTATAACCACACATATGTATATATATGTGTGTGTATGTACATATGTAAGAACTTTTACCAATTTTTGTTTTATAATTTCAACAAACACTGAGTATAGAACATTTCAAAAATACTACAAGTATATAGCAATTTAAATCATTTCTAATTTCTTTACATTATAAAATGACGCCGGGCAGTGGTGGCGCACGCCTTTAGTCCCAGCACTTGGGAGGCAGAGGCAGGAGGATTTCTGAGTTTGAGGCCAGCCTGGTCTACAGAGTGAGTTCCAGGACAGCCAGGGCTATACAGAGAAACCCTGTCTTGAAAAACAAAATAAAACAAAATAAAATAAAATAAAATAAAATAAAACGACTGTATTAGTTTTGTGTGTGTATGAAAACCAAGCATTAAAATTTGGGTATATAATTTAATTTTTGATTATTTTTCCATTGTTTTAAAACCACATGTTGAAAATTAGCAATCTCTTTTTTTTCCATTATAGTAGGATAATAGTTTGATTTAAAGCCTTTTACTGGAGATTATTTTAACAGTCTTACAAAGCATATACAAGTCTCCAGGACAGTTATTTCATTGCTTTGAATTCAAAATTTGAAAGATTTAACTGAAAAGTTAAATTTAAACTTAAAATTACAATGAAATTGAGTATGGGCAAAGCTCTGGATTTCTGCTTTACAATACTGCTCCAATACATACACTACAACAGTATACGCTCCTTTCTCAGTACTCATACTATGTGAGTGATATTCTGCTGTGTTTGAATTGTTTAATTTCAGGTGGAATGTTGGAACCCTGGCCTAGGAAACAGCCCCTTGGTCTAATATCACTCAATAGGCCTTTGGAATTTGTTTTAAACCATGTTCTGCTAGTGGCAAGGAGATGGCTCAGCAGGTAAGGCTCTTGGCACCAAGCTTGAAGACCCGATTTGACCCCAACACACAGATGGAACATATATAC
>CM052716.1:68933677-68952125 GCA_028551405.1 Uromys caudimaculatus | reverse complement strand
GTATGTGAGGGGTTTGTGCATGTGCACTTAAAGGTGCAGCTCATGTGTGTGCATGTGGCAGTCAGAGGCCAGCATCCAGTGCCCTTCCTTAAGAGCGATTGCTCTTTACTTTGTTGTTCCAGACAGACTCTCTCATTGAACCTGGAGCTCACTGATTCAGTGTTGGAAGCCTGCGATCTTAGTTGAGTTTCTATTGCTGTGATAAAGACCATGACTAAAAGCACCTTGGGGAAGAAGAGTTTATTTGATTAATAGGTCAGTTTGGCATTGAAGGATGCCAAGGCAGGAAGCCCAAAAGCAGAAACTGAGGCAAATGCCATGGTGAAATGCTTCTTACTTGTTTTCTTTTCCTGGTCTTCTCATCCTGCTTTCTTACCCCTGAAGACCAGGGGTACCTAGGGGTGGCATACTGGGCTGGGCCCTACCATTTGAATTGTTAATCAATAAAATGCTTCACAGACTTGCCTAGGGTAATCTGATGGCAGTCCTCCAATTAAAGGCACCCTCCTCCCACATAACTAATCCACTGGTGTCAAGTTGACAAAAACCTAACCAGGACACCAGCCAATGAGCTTTATATATTTACCTGTGTGCATCTCTGCATCCTGAACTGAAGCCCTCATATATGTATGGCAGACATTTTACTGACTGAGCCATCTCTTTACCCCCTCCTGTCTCCAGCTACCTTTTTTTTTTTTTACTATGTAGCCTAGACTACCCACAAATTTGTGATCTTCCTGTTTCCATCTCCTGAGTGTTGTGTGTCAGCACAGCCAGCTGTTTCCCATCGGACACATATTCACATTTCATGTGTTCTTTTCTACGTGATAAGTTATCAAATATTTTTTGTTAGAAAAATTCACCACAAACTGAGATAGTTTCTGTTTGAGTCCAAACCACAAACTTGTTTTTGTCTTCTCTGCAGTCATCTTCCTGTGTCACCCTTGGCCCTGTGTTCCAGTAGATGCCACGTGATTGTATGAGGTTTAACCTGCTCGGTTTAAAATAAAAATGAAATGTGTTAATGTCATATTGCAGTTTTAAGCCTCTGTGCCCTGCGTCATTGCCACAGCCCTGTAATCTCAGCTCCCCAGGAAGCTAAGGGATGAGATAAAGACCAAAGTCAGCCAGGAAGCTAAGGTATGAAATAACAGACAAAGCCAGCCAGGGAAGGACTGTTTCTCAAAACTGGATACAGACAACGTGATGTGAGGCCATTGGCCACCACTTACTATAAGTAATACAGAAAAATGAGGTGAGGAGAGCATGTTTGTTTAAAGACCAGAAGCTAGAGAACCTGGTTTGTTTCCTTCTGTGTGAACATAATTCAGACATAATCACATGAATCCTTAGAGGAATAGTGGTTTGGTATGCAAATGCTCGCCTAACAATGTTGCAGGAGCACAGCAACAGTGGGAGGTGGGACTGTGTGTTCTTGGAGGGTAACACTTTGCATGCTTACCTGCAAAAGGCAGCAGGATAAAAATGCTTGGTTGAGAAGAATACCCAGGAGAGCATTTATGTTGCCACCTTGAGTTCCTAAACTGAAAGCATTTAATTTACCACATCTGGGATGGGCCAGGTGTTTAGTCATTCAGTTTTAGTTGGCATTGGACTGTGCTTTTTGAAAATCATTGTAACAGGCAGACACTAGTGGGGAGAAAAAAGGGAGGGGGGCTTTTGTTGATCTGTGTTGTGGAACATGGTCCTTTCATAGTTTTTCAGCCTCTCACCCTGCCTTGTTTATGTTCCATGGCTTTGTGTCATGCCCACCAGTGCGCCCCAGGCAAATCCTTCCTCTTCTGCTTTTTGTTTTGCTTTTCTGTTTTTCATCTTGTCTTCGAGAACCCCTTTTCTAAGTCAATCAGTCGTATATTTATAGGTACAAAATGATCACAAAATTCTCTTTCCTACAAAAATCTTGAACTAAAGCTGATGTGTTTATAAAAAGAAATATGTTCAATGGGTGTATGGGAGGTGTGGGGGAAGGGTGTGTCTCAGCAGGCCCATGCCAAGGCATCCCTTCCCCCAGAGGGATCAGCCACACCAGGGTATAGTGTAGAATGGAGTTTATTCAGGGCATGGGGAGGGGAGTTAAAAGGGTAGTAGAGGCAGAGAAAGAGAGAGAGAGGGAAAGAGTAGAGAAGTAGAAGAGTGGAGAAGCTGGCCATGACCACGTGGAGGGTGGGGAAGGGATGAGGAGAGAGGTAAGAGATAAGAGATGCAAGAGAGAGAAGCAAGAGAGAGGAGGGGCAAACAGCCCCTTTTATAGTGGGCTAGGCCCAACTGACTGTTGCCAGGCAACTGTGGGGAGAAGCCTACCTGGCTGTTGCTAGGTAACTGTGGGGTGGAGTTTAGACAGAATGCTAACACTAGGAAAGAGTAAAAATAGGAAGTAGAAAGTGTCTGGACAGTTCTTTATGGTTAGTGATGCTTTGTAATTTTTTTTTTTTTTTTTTTTTTTTTAATTTCAGTACTCACACGTTAGCTCTTTAGGGTTTGTTTGTTTGTTTGCCTGTGGGTTATCATCTAAGTAGTTGAAATCATATTGTCTATATCTTGGTCTTCTATGTTGCATGTCACTGAAGAGTTGTTGTTCATTTTTGTTACCAGCTTCCTGCGATGTAATTTTGTATGTCTTTCACAGTATTTCCAGAAGTTTTAAGTGAGGAAGGAAACCCCACCCTGAGGACAGGCAGTTGTCTCTCCTAGACTGGAGTTCAGGACTGAATAAAACAAGGAAGGAAGACGACAACCACTTAGCATTGGCTTTCCTCTGCCTTTCTCACTGGCCTGTCTCATAGCAAGCCTGTTCTGGAGCCAGGCTTTCCTTACTGTGGTGGACTGCATTTCTTCTCAATTGTGCCTCAAATAAGTCTTCTCTGTCACATGCAACAGCATCAAGAGAAACAGCACGGATTCTCACACTTCTCCATCTCCGGTCTAAACATTTCCATTTGCACAAGGAACTCAAAACCGTGTGGCGGGTAGTGAGCGTGTCATACCTTCTGATCACTGTTTCATACCAAGGTTTTTGTTTTTGTTTTCAAAAAATATATTCATAAACCATCATTCTGTCCTTACTATTGAAGAATCAGAATTTCCCTCATAATAATTTAGCCCTTATAACAAGCTCTGCAACCTCAATCCTCTACTATAGAACCCTTTGCTGAGTGTGTGTGAGGTGTGTGATTAATCCTCCCCACAACCAAAATTAATTAATAAATTAATTTGTGGCTCAAACTAGTAGAAAGCTATTGTTGGAAAATACATTTTATTTTATAATAGCTCCTTGGCAACAGTAGTAACCAAGGAGTGGTATATTTAACAAATAGTACCTATTTTCCTCTATTTACTGAAAATAATATGTTGAAGAAAGGAAGACATCCATAGTATTATATTATTTACTTTTAGAAGACACAGAACTGTATGTATAAAATGTAGAAATATCTAGATTCACCATTGTCTAGTTTAAGAATGTACTTTAAAGTAACACATTTTAATACTTGCTTACAGAAGGCACTTTGAGAGGTACTTGGAGTCTAAAGAACAATGCTGTACTTAGCTGACATGATTGGTGATTGTTCTAAATTAATTCTTCCATTTTCAACTTCAAATTTTCTTGTACATGTATAAAAAATAAAATAATAGCTCTTAGTTTACTGCTTCCATTAGTACAACACTTAAATAATATCAGATGTATATGAGTATCATTGGATACTTTTAATAAGAAATAATCAGGAAGCCAAGGAAAGAGATGGCCACAGATTCAAGGACAGCTTGTACTGTTGTGTGAGATTGTGTGTGTGTGTGTGTGTGTAGGGGGGGAATCCAGTAATGATTTTGATTTCTCATATAATTCTTAAAATCTAAAAACAGGTTTAGAAGTCCATTTTATCAAAGGCAAATATGGTGATTTGAATGAAATTAGCCCTCATATCAGTGTGAATGTTTAGGCCACAAAGTGAAACTGCTTTAGAAGGATTAGGAGGTCTGGCCTTATTGGAGGAAGTATGTTGTTCATGTTGTTTGGGAGTAGACTTTGAGGTTTCAAATAACCATGCTAGGACCAATCTATCTATCTATCTATTCAGCCCTCCTTCCCCCCCCAACCCCCCACCCTTGTCTATGATGACTATTCCTGGCTGTCCACTTCACTACATCTAGAATGAACTACAATCCAGAAATGGAGGGCACATCTGTGATCCAGATCTTGAGTCTAGAAGACATAGGCTTCTGACCCAGATCTTGACATGGGATGATACATGTTTTTGATCTAGATCTTGAGGCATAGTAGTTTTAAAAACCTTAGGCCCAGTCAAGGTAGTATACATCTGTAATCCCAGGAGACCAAGGCAAGCAGATCTCTGAGTTCAAGGCCAGCCTGGGTCAGAGCAAGTTCCAAATCCAGGTGTGGCGGTACACACTTTTAACCTGGGCCATACCTTCTGCTGGAGGCCTACATAAGGACTTTGGAAGAAGGAAGGCTAGGTCTTCTTTGCCTGCTCACACTTACTTGCCAGCACATCTGTTGGTTTACAACCCAGGGACAGGGACTGAGATGCATATTTTACATATCAATCTGACTTGAATTGGCTTATTTCACAGGCAGAAAAATAACCTCTCACAATCCAGTGAAGGGTGTAAGGGTCTGAAAATTGCTGAAGGAAAACCTCAGATAGAATGCAAAAACAAAGATTGTTTATTCTGCAGAAACAACCAGCATGCGGGGGTCAACAGTTCTCTAAAATGGCAACTCTAGACAAAGGCACACAGGCCTTCTTGTAGGGAACTGGGGAAACTTTCTAGAAGGATTAGGTAATCTAAAATTTCATTAGTGGGTGCTGGGGGGGGGGTCATACGTGGTCATTGGCCTGCATTCCTATGTCACGAACATTCAACCATGTGATCAAATAGGGCTGCTCAGCACAGATGACCCATTCTGAGATAAGATATTTCCCCATTTTTGTGGTTATCCCCAGGCTGTTCTTTGGGAGGGGATTTTATGATTTTGTTCAGGATTTTACAGTCTGTTCCTAGAGCTGGTGTCTTATGATTTAGTTTCTGGGACTTATGGTCTATTCCTGCACTGGTGCCTTAGGGCCTTTTTTGAAATCAGGCCTGTTCTTTAAAATGGTGACAAAGGAGGTCCTTAAATGGAGACAAACAGGGTTTACATTATCCTTTCAAGGGTATACTTTAAAAGTTCAAATACATTTACACAGATACAATGTAAAAAGCCTATGAACATCTATGAGTATACATGAGTTGAAAAGCACAAATATTTTAATCTTGTTACTGTATGTTGTTAAGTTGGAGCTTCCAGCTTGCCTGCCTCTTCTACATGATCTTATAAATTACATTCCTCTCTCCTTCTCCAACTCTGCTGGCTTTGACAGCCTCTGAATAGAAAAAAGTTGCCAACAGCCCAGTTCTGCATTCCTAACATTCCTGACACCTGTTCCAACACCTCCACTTCAAGTCTCTAGCTACCCAACAAAGTCCACAGCCCCACCCTAGATAACCATACCTGGGCACAAGCCCAGCTTCTGGCAGACATGTCATTTTCCTTAGCCTAAAATTCATAAAAAAACTTTCCACCATAGTCTGCCCTCAGCTTTTTTTGTTCTTGCCCCTGAGGCTGGTGACCTTGCCAGTAGCCCATTCCCGAATTATCATGCGTTTTTTACTTTTGATTCGGCTTGAATAGACTTATTTCTTCAGCAGAGAAAACCTATTATATGCTTTTTATCATTAGATTTTAGAATGTTTGAGATTATGAAGAATTACTTTTCAGACTTGTTTGCATGTTTAATGTGGTGTTAAACATTTTTGTAAATATATCCTCTAAACTTGGGCTGCCATTTCCTCAATTAACTAGAGATATTTAGCCCAAATATTCAATAAACTCACATAAAGAAGAAAATCAAATGTTCAAAGCCAGATTGACCTATATTTTGAGAACCATTCTCAGAAAAATAAAATTAAAATATTAATACTCTCGCAGAGTACCTGACATATGTTCCTAGTGCCTGCTTTGGACAGCCCATGACCCCTGCCCTATGTCTCCAGCTCCAGGTCCAGGGCACTGAACACCTGCTGGCTTCTGTAGGTTCTCCGTGCATTTGTAAATACTCACTCACACACACACACACACACACACACACACACACACACACACACACACACACGCACACATGCACACACACAAACACACACACACCCCAATAAAATCTTTAAACTACATATTTATTGTTCATATAAAAGAGTAGATTGAAGTTATCTACTGTTTAAAAATACTTGTCGTAAAATTCAACTTGGAAAATATAAAAATAATCAATAAAATACACTCTACATTCTTTAGAAATGAATGTGATGACAGATACACTGATAAAAAAAGATTTATATCTATGAAAAGAGTGGTTGGAGTTAAGAATTTGATGGTGTCTTAGGTAGTGTCTTACTGCTGTCAACAGACACCATGACCAAGGTGACTCTTATAAGAACAACATTTAATTGGGGCTGACTTCCAGTTTCAGAGGTTCATCATTATCCTCAAGGTGGGAACATGGCAGCATCCATGTAGGCATGGCGCAGATGGAGTTGAGAGTTCTACGTCTTCATCTGAAGGCTGCAGGAAGACTGATTTCCAGGCAGTTAGGACAAGGGTATTAAATCTCATGCCCACAGTGACACAGCTATTCCAACAAGGTCACACCTCCAATATTGCTACTCCTGGGCCAAGCATATGCCAACTATCACAGATGGCATAGCAAGTGCAAAGCCTGTATTTGATCCTGAATAACTCAAAAAATAAATTAGTATCATGAAAACTACTCAGTAATCATTTGTCTACATGTTTTTACTGCAATAACATAAACATTTTAAGAAATAAATGATTTTGTGTCTTTTCTATTTGTTTTGATGTGGGGATTTTGAAACAGTGTCTTCCTGCATAGCTCAGCCTGGCCTTTATCTCACAATCATCCTGCCTTAACCTCTCACAGTAAGATTACAATCACATACCTGGAAAGCAGCATTATTTTTAAAGCAATCATTAATATAGTTGCATAGGTAGAGAAATATACCTAAATCATAGAATTTGTTTTATTATACTAATATATACCTTTTAAAATGAAATTTTAATTATTTCTAGTAATAGTTTTTCAAATATTCCTAGTTTGAATAACCGATTATGTTATTGTTCTGTTTGTATTTGAGTTAGTGTTGCCTTCCAGAACTCTCTTTTCCCCTTCCTAAATTCTGACTGCATGTTTATACCAGACTATATTTCTCTTTTAGAAAATATATGAATTTATTACTATTATAACATACTTGAGTATTTTACCTAATTATTTATATGTGTATTCTATGCATGCCTTTTGACCATGGAGGCCAGAAGAGGGTGTTGGATCCCTTGGAACTGGAGTTACGGACATTTCTGAGTTGCCATGTGCATGCTAAGAATTAAACCTGGATCCTCTGGAAGAGTTTCCAGAAGTCATAATTGCTGAGCCATCCCTCCAATCCTGAAGAGTATAGTTTTTCTTCTAAAATAAATACCTTACCTAAACTAGGATCATGTCTAAGTGTTCATCAGCAGATAAGTGGATAAAAGACAATTTGCTTTATATACACAATGGACTATTATTCAGCCTCAAAATGAAAATTGTGTCATTTAGGCCAACATGGATAATGCGAAGAGACATCATGCTAAGTGAAAATAAGCATTTCACAAAAGATACATAACACATATTCTAATTAACCTGTAGAATCCAAAGTAATTGAACTAATAGAACTAAACACTGCATGGTGGTTTTTAGGTGCTATGTTGATAGGAAAATGTAAAGAACTTAGTGAAAAGTTCAAAGATGTAGAAAGAATAAATGATTTAAGTAAAAAAAAAAAATCTATTCATTGCACTTATCTTGCTCTGCACTCTCCTCAGTTTCCTTAGTTCTTGTAGACCCCATGATAATTTAATTGAGACCTCAACATAGTATAGAATGTAGAGTATTAGAGTAAAGAGCACATGCTCAAGTGTTGATTGTAGACAGTAGCCAAAGAGACCACTGTGCAGGCAGAATTAATGTTACATGTGCAGTCTTAAGAGCAGGTAGCTTCTGATGAACATAGTCCTGTCTAGGTGATGGATAGGGTCACTTGGATTGGCTCTACCAAAAAATGATGATAGTTGATCTTTTTTCTTTTCTCAGAAAGTCTTGTATACAGAAAAAATCTTAGAAGAATCAGGGTATCTGAAATCATATTTAGATAGTTCCCTATTCCCGTTGGGGCAGGTTAGGGTGCCATGTCTTCTTCCAAGGCTACAGATGTAACTCAGATGCTTATAGTGAGTAATTAGTGTTCTACTGCTCCGCTCCTTGGTTTTATAGGCCATTACTTTTGAAGGATTCAAATATTCTCCAGCCCTAATAATCCCTAACCAGCTATTGAAAAGTAAGTACTCCATTTTCTCCTTAAACGGACTCGTCCCCTTATTTTTCTTTCTCATATAATTATGTGAATCCAAGTCATCCAAGCTTAACATCACTATATAAACATGATTTATTTTTCTTCTGTTCTTAAAAAGATCATTTCGGTAACAGAGGAAAGTATGAGTTTGAAAGTGATCATCTAAAATATATGGAGAATAAGGAAACTGCTGCACCAGTGCAGATAATAGAGTTGGGGTTTCTAGAACTATATGGCTAGAGCTATATGGTTGATGAGAGAATGTTGAAGCATATAGGATAGTTACATTTCTGACTTGAATACATTGTTTGGTATTGAAAGTATTAACTATCAAATGTACCTCACAGTATAGAAAATTTTGGTAAAGACAATAGTAAGATTAAGTTTTGTTAAGATTGTGATACCGATGGTTTATCCAAGGGAGTTAGTTAGTCACTATAGAGCTGAATAGTTAGAACAGGCATTCCAATATACAGAGTATAACAGATAATATGGAAGTAGATGAAATTGTCTAATCACAGTAGCTGAATAGATACAAAACTAGGAAGCTGCTAAAAGAAACTAAATATTGCCAGAGTTCTAGGCTTGCATAGGGTTTTCAGGGGTGCCCTCACAAATGCCTATGACCAGTTGTCCCAACAAACAATTGGAATTTATTATTAAGTGTGGCCACATTGGAAGCAATGATCATGCAATTTAAGCCACTGCTACCAGAAGGTTTTAGTTAAAATGGGATAGAAAACAAAGGCATGGTCACTTGAAGTACTATGTATTGTCAAACAGTCTTTGTCAAACTGTGACCTATTGGTCATTAACTAAGGATGTCACCTGGCAGTCTTCTCCAAGATAAAGAAATTGCCACTGCCTGTAGTTATTTTTGACTATTCACACATTTATCTATGAGACCCATTATTCTTGAAATCAAAGGTGACTGAAGAGAAAGTGACTTAGGGAAAATGATGATTCAAAACAACAAAGTGGATTTAGTGTGCTTAGGTTAAGACAATTGGTGACTTCTAAGCATGTTCTGGTATTTTTTTTTTCCTAATTTCAGAATTTTTTTTTGATATTTACTTTATTTATGCTTCATATGTTTTCCCCTTTCTAGGTATCCCCTTCAGAAACATCCTATCCCATCCCCCCTCTCCCTACCTCTATAAGGGTGCTCTCCTGCCCACCCACCCACCCACCCACTCCTGTCTTCCCTCCCTAGCATTCCCCTACATTGGGGCATCTAACACCCTCAGGCCCAAGGGCCTTTCCTCCCACTGATGGCCAACAAGGCCCTCCTCTGCCACATATGGGGCCAGCACCATGAGTCCCTCCATGTGTATTCTTTGGTTGGTGGTCCAGTCTCCAGGAGTACCGGGGGAGGGGGGTATCAGGCCAGTTAACACTGTTGCTCCATCCATGGAGCTGTAAACCCCCTCAGCTCCTTCAGTCCCTTCTCCAACTCCTCCATCCAGGACCCCATGCTCAGTCCAATGGTTGGCTGCGAGCATCTGCCTCTGTATTTGTCAGGCTTTGCCTGAGCCTCTTGGGAGACAGCTTATCATGCTTCCATCAGCAAGCACTTCCCAGTATCCAAACAGAAAATGTTGTACATTTACACAATGGAATACTACTCAGCTATTAAAAACAAAGACTTCATGAAATTTGCAGGCAAATGGATGGAACTTGAAAATATCCCAAGTAAGGTAACTCAGTCACAAAAGAACAAACACTTGGATGCTTCAGTGTTTCTTAGAAGAGTAAATAAAATACTCACAGGAGGAAATATGGAGGCAAAGCGTGGAGCAGAGATTGAAGGAAAGGCCATCTAGGGACTGCCCCACCTGGGGATATACATCCCATAAATAGCCACCAAACCCAGATGTTCTGGTATTCTTAGCCAGAACGTAGTGAAAGGTGGCAGTTGGCTGGAGATGTAGATAAGTTGGAAGAGTACCAGACCAACATCTACAAAGCTTGTGATTTGATCCCTAGTACTATATATATATGTATGGTGGTATGCAAATATTTTTGATTCTAGCACTCAGGAGGTAGAGTCAGGAGGATTGTAAGATCAAGCTTATTCTTAGCTACATAGAAAATTTGAGACTTGCCTGGCCTACATGAGACTGTCTAGGGAAACAAAAGGACAAAGTTACTGGATGGTAAACTGTTCATTATGCTATATTTGCAAATCTCAAAGTTATCTTAGCTACTTTTCTTACCTTAGTGCTTTCAACTTTTTAGGGAGATAATTACCAGATTAATACAAAACCACCCTAAGTTGTTACTGTATTTACAAGAGGAATTGATCAGGGATCTTTTTCATTGATTAAGGTAGCAAGAAGGCAGAACAAAATTAAGACAGACAAGCCAAGCCTTTGTCTCTTTGAAGTCCCACAGTGCCCCTCTATCCCCAAGTGAGGTGTCAATGCTTTTATGGAGAGTAACTTCTAAGGTTACAGTGTTCAAGATAGAGTTCAGGGGAGAAAAGACCATGGATCTCCACTGGGAGAACAGTCAGGATTTGCAGGTTGAGGGAAAGAGTGCCATGAGACATTCAAGTTTAGAAGAAGTTTGGTTCTTGAAATATTCCCAGAAATATAATTTGAAACTTTTAAGTTTGTCTAATAAACCTTCAAATAGATAATATTCCTTCATATAGTTTTACACTATATTATTCCTTTTCAAGTCTTTTGTCATTGTTTGTGTTTGTACATGTTCAGGTGTATTCATACGTACTTGGAGATCAAAGGGTGAAATCATGTGTTTTTCTTATTCTCTTTACCTTATTTTTTGAGACAGAGCTATCACTAACCTGCAGCTTGCCAGTTCTTCCAAAAAGACTTTTAAGTTGCTTCTGTTGATGTTTAGTCTTTTGCTATGTATTATAATGCTAACTTCTTTATGAATGTCTAGGCCAATGAGTAAACTCTCTCTTTTATCAGCCTTTGTTGTACAAGCCTTGCTATGTAATTTAAAACTGTTGAGGTTTGGTCTGTTGTTATGTATTGTAATGCTAAATACTGTCCTGGTTGCCTCAGGCAGGAGGAGATCCTCACAGCAAGTAATGCTATGTAACCTTGCCCCCCACCCCACCACCAAGTTATCCCTCCTTGGTCAATAAAGATGCCTACAGTCTATAGCGGGCAAAAGCGAGATAGGTGGGATTTTGGTTCCTGGGCTTGAGATCAGAGACAGGAGACCATGGGAGGAAAAAAAGATGGTGGAAATACTATGGGGTAAACGAATCATGAAAACATGGCCATGAGGGCTAGCCAATTGGAATAAGAGTGGCCCAGGAGGAACATGGAAAATTGTAACTCAGGGTTATTGGTAGGGAAGTAGACACAATAGCATAGAGGGTAGATATCTGCCCATCTCTAGTACTTTAAAGGCTTATCATAAATATAAAGGTTGTGTGTCTTTTATCTGGAAACTAAATCATCTAAGGTGGGATAGAAACCCCTGATGAAGTACTTACCACAACATGCTTCATATGAATTTGGTTTAACCATCAGTGAATTAACTATCTTTCTATTGAACTGTCTAGTTAAAACATAAATGTCAAGGCTGTACAACAAAATATTAAATATTAAGACAGTACTACAATTAAAAGCAAGCCTTGTGGATTATTCTGTCTTCATTTTGTAGCATGGAGATTACAGGCATGAACCACCCTTAACTCCCTCAGCCATCCAGTTTTTTATGTTGATGCTGAATAGGTTCTGGCAAGCACTTTACCCACTGAGCCATCTCCCTGGCTTCTCTGTGATAAGTTTTACTATGATTGTTTTTTCTTAAAAACATATATATACACATATATACATATACACACACACACACACACACACACACACACACACACACATATATATATATATATATATATATATATATATATATATATATATATATATATATACACACATATATATGGTTTTTTTTGGTTGTGTGATTTTTAAAGAATGGCATTTTGCTATGTTACCAAGAATGATTTTCTGTAATTGTCAAGTAAAACTTTTCTTGTAAGTTGACTTTTAAGTGGACTTTCTTCTGAAACAGTTATTATTGTTATTGATGGTGGTGGGTTTGTTTTTGTACTGCTGGGAACTGAACTCAAGGCATTGTGTATCTTAGGCAAACACTCTACCACTAAGATCTAGCCTAGCCTTCCAAAATGATTATTAAAAAAATCACTTTACAGTTCCTCTTTAAAGTCTATTACCAGTGGAAAATATGAGTAAAATTTTGACTTTTTTCAAGTTTACTTATTATGGTTAGATTTCAAAAACCTATATCAAGAATGTGTTAGGTACATTTGCACTTCATTTAGTAATTAAAGACCTTAATATAGGAATCTCTACACACAAATCATGTGTTTTTTATTCTCTAAGCTTTGGTGTGTGATTTATCTCCCAGCAGATAAATGCTGGGTGTGATGCTTCCATCCCAGTTACAGTCGTTGGCCTGCTAATCCTGTGAGTCAATCTACACAAAACAAGAAGCTCCTATCAAACTCCTGGCAGGGTTAGTTCAAATTAAAATTCATGTTCAACTATAGAGATTGTCAAGTGTGAAAATAATATTTGTCCAGCTGGACAGCTTTCTTTTGTAGTTGCTAAATGAAAGTTGAGATTCTGTCTGCTCCTTGAAAGCTTCTGTGTCATGAGCATAATTTGGACGGTTTGTGGTTTGACAGGGATTATTAAAATCAGATGAAGTGAAGGGAAGCAAGTCTGAGAGGGCGAAATTGACACTGACACTCTCTATTATTTGCAGCTTGCATCATGATGACTGTGTTGATATGATAGAGTCACTGTTGGGTTATTTTGCACAGCCAATAAAGTAAAAAGCAAGTTTAGTGAAGATTTTAGATTTAACATGAAGACATCCAACACTTACTGATTGCTTTTTAAATAGACTTTCAAGTTGTTTCTTATGAATTTGTTTTAAGCATCAGTGAGTCATCCTTCCACTGAATTATGCATTTAAAAGTATACTGTCAAGACTGTGTAACAATATTAATATTGAAGAAGCAGATTACATAATTAAAATTATAGAATTTTCAAATCAGACCAGTCCTTATAGTTATTTCTTTCTAATTATCCCTACTTATGGAAACAGAAGAAGAGTTTGGAGGCATTACATTTAATTTTGAGAGTTTAAGTGCTAAATCCTGGCTTTTCACTACAGGTATATTTAAAAAAAATTCTAAAGCTATCCAAATACTTAATTCACAATTGTAGATAGCCTATTTCTGTTAAAACATAATACACAAATTTGTTACTGTAGTGATGTGTTCCCTTTCATGATATTTACATGATAGGATAAATACCTTTTATAGATATAATTTTCTACTCAAAGCATCCTTAGTAGAGGTGATCTAAGCTAGGAAACTTTTAAGGTATTAATCAAAGAGAGTTAGAGTAGAAAAAAATACACACATCTATCAAAGCAAAGACACTGATCATGCTACACATTGTATGGGGCTCTCGGGGTAGTGAAACTACCAGATAAAATTGTAAAATAAGAATCCAAGGGCCCATCTACAAAGTAGACTCAAAGGTCCTGCAATTCAGTTCACTTTCATTCTAACATCGACTGCCTGGAGTTCAGCTTGTCCCTTAAAGATTTCCCTTAGTTGGTGGTATCTCTAGGAGACACAGTCTCAAGCCAATTTCCTGGTCCTCTGGCTCTTACTATCTTTCTGCCCCCTCTTCGCGATGTTCCCTGAACCTTTAGGTACAGGATTTGTTTGTTATTGACACATCAACTGGGACTGAATACAATGTGATCAGTTTTCTTTGTGCTTTAACCAATAATGGTTTTCTATAATGATCTATATCCGTTACAGAGAAGTTTCTTTGATGACAGGTAATACCTACACTTATCTGTGGGTAAATATATAAAATGCAGCTAGGAATAATGCTGGTTTAGTAAATTGTTTGAAATGGGTTCTCCTTTAAAGTTTATAACCTCACTATTGCCAAGTATCTGTATAGATTTCCAGTACCAGACATGATCTCCAGTCTGTTTACTGAGACAATTAGAGAGCTGTTGTTTTTCACTAAGTTATGAGTACCGTTGTACCTGTAGGGATATCTTGCTGTGTGCGTCTGTTTTTAAGTTTGTAGTGTAAAGCTGGGTAGCACTACTGGCTGCTTTCCTCCTTTGGAAGCTTTTGTTGCACTTTCTGATACTATGAAAACTAGTCATGGGGAAGAGGCTTACAGGTCAGACCCAGCACAGACTCTCTAGTTCTGTCTTCAGAGTATGTGGTGTCTCCAGTGAATTATTTATGCATATATAAATAGTGAATTTCCTTCAAGATCTGGAAGACAGACAAGAGCAATGACAATTAGCCTATATTATTGTGGGAGTTTCTTGGACTCCCCTGTCCAATAACTTGGGAGGGAATTTCTCAGGCCTGGTTCTGTAGTTTTTGTTTTTTAAAGAAAACATCTCTTGAGTGGAATCAAAATCAACCACAAGTAGCATAACTATTTAAACTATGTATGTGTATATAAAATGCATACCCATTTTAATTTAACAGTATGGCGCTTAAACAAGACCTTAACAAGTACAACAATAAACATGCTAACATGAATGGGGGAAATCTCAGAAGTCCCTAAACAAAGTACTACAGTCAATAGGAAAAACAGTCTTCTCCAGACGTGAGCTCTCTAATTGCATTAGCTGATACTAATTGGTCAGCCCTGAAATCATATTCATCTAGTAATACTAAATGGAGTGAGTATGTTGTACTTATATATTTATGCATATATAAATAAATGTATGTGTGTGTGTGTGTGTGTGTGTGTGTGTGTGTGTGTGTGTGTGTGTGTGTGTAACAGCAACAACAAAATAGTCAGCAATTTGAGAGAAGTCTCATGGGGGGATTAGATCAAGAAAAGCAGAGGAGGGATGTGTTGCAATTATATTTTAACTTAAAAAAATACTTCCCTCATTTCAGATGTTATCTTCAGGTAGTCTTTTCAAATTGCCTATACCTCTGCACAGCTGAGGTGGTTTGAATATGCTTAGGCCCATGGAAAGTGGCACTATTAGGATGTGTTATAGAAAGAACATCTTCTGTATTCTATAGACGTATCACCTGTCAATTAAAAAACCTATGGCCTATGGCTTAGGTAGAAAAATAGAAGGTGGGACATCAGGAAGAGAAAGAATTTGGGGAGAGAAGGAAGGCGGGAGATTCACCAGGAAGATGTGATGAGTAGCACCCATTGTACCAGAGAACAAGTAACCAGCTATGTGGCAGAATCTATGCTAGAATAATTGGGTTATTTTAAATTATATCTAGTCAGAGAAGAGCCTAGCTATATGGCCAAGATTTTTGTAAATATATTTTCATACTGAGTCTTATTTCTGGGAGCATGGGACCAGGAGGAAGAACCATATTTTCTACAAGGTGTGGCATTATTGGAGATGGAGTGGCCTTGTTAGAGGAAGCATGTCACTGTAGGGGTGAGCTTTGAGACTCCTGTGCTCAAGCTTTGCCCAATATTGATGAGATCCTCTTCCTGGCTGCCTTTTAGCTCCTTCACCAATACCAAGTCTGCCTAGATGCTGCCATGTTTCCTACCATGATGAAAATGGACTGAACCTCTGAAACTGTAAGCCAGCCCTAATTAACTTTCTTTAGAAGAGTTGCCTTAGTCATTTTGTCTCTTCATGGCAATGGAAACTCTTACTAAGACAATAGCCAAACTGAAATGCAAAAGTTCTTATAATGCCCCCTCAGATTGAATTAAAAATGTCTCATGAATCACCAAAGAGACACACATTGCTGGGTATCTATGATGCCATTTCTGGAGAGATTTAATTGAATATGGAAGACTCAACTCAAATGTTCAGATACCATCTATGAATGGGAGCTCCAGACTGAATAAAAATATAGATCACTGAGAACCAGCATTCCTCTCTCTCTGCTTTCCAGGTATGAACGCAATGTCGTGCTATTTCATGCTTCAGCCTCTGTACCTTCCTCACCATATGGACCATATTCCCTCAAACCAAAGTAAAGATTTCCTTCCCCTAAGTTGTGTTTATAGGATAATTTGTTGTATCGCCGAGAAAAGTAACTAATGATCCAAAAGGATACAACACTGGAATGGACAGATGAGAAGGGTATAACCATGATAAAATGAGGATGGGGATTGTGTCACAGTGTCTATGTATTTTCTAGGTGTGCTACCTTCTCAAGACATGGATATCTTATTCACCATGACAGCTCCCTGAGCATCTATGACATTTTACAGGCATGGTTGATTAAATCCTTGGCTATGGGTGACTGAACTCAATTTAAAGTGCATTTATCTACCTTGAAGATTGAAGAGAATAGGAGAAAATGGGAACTGGAAGTAACAACCCACTTGTTCCTCTGGTGGATAGCCCCCATTCTGAAAACTGCTAGAGGTCTATTAAGAGTCAACTTTTTTGGAAGAAATTCAGGCACGAATAACAAAAAAAAAAAAAAACCTTGGAAGATCCTCTATGCCAGAAAGAAAAAGGAGAAAAAAAAAAAAAAAACCCAAATAATTATGTGTTTTATCCAGAGATATGAATCAGTGATGCCAGATGTGAAGTCCTTTTGTTTTCAGCATGAAATAGCTGGTTTTTCAATCACTGGAAGGAAAATAAGGGATTAATTGACATAGGCTTTGTTCTATCTCTGTATGAACTGCTCATCTCCAACTTTCAGCTCTTTCAGACTGGTTGAAGTTGCTGGGGAAAAAAAGGGTTACTTTGAAAAGTTATTGAGGTGACCTATGAAGATGTTTCACTACTTTCTTGACCTAGAAAACCCCACAAAATCATGTAAATCAAGAAGTTCAAACCTTCATGTTTACTTTAAGAGCACCCAGGAAACTGCCCAGGCCATCAAAAGTATGCATATCCACAAAGCCACCAATTATCTGAAGGATGTCACTTTAAAGAAGCAATGTGTGCCATTCCAGCCATATAATGGTAGAGATGCAATGTGCGCCCAGGTCAAACAGTGGGGCTGGAGACAGGGATGGTGACCAAAAAATGAATGCTGTATTTTTGCTGCACCTGCTTAAAAATGCAGAGAGTAATGCTGAACTTAAGGGTTTAGATATATATTCTCTAGGCATTGAACACATCCAGGTGACCAAGGCACCTAATATGTGCCAACAAACCTACATTGCTCATGGCTGGATTAACCCATACATGACCTCCCCCTGCCACATTGAGATGATCCTCACTGAGAAGGAACAGATTGTACCAAAGCCAGAAGAGGAGGTTGCACAGAAGAAAAAGACATCCCAGAAGAAACTGAAGAGGCAAATACTCACGGCACATGAATAAATTCAGCCTAAAATAAATGCAGATAAAAGAAAGAAACAAAGAACAAAGAAAAGTGATTTCAGCGTTTATTTCTAAGTTCTAAATAATTTCCTATGAAAAGCTCTCTAAGAAAAAAGGAAAAGTGTCTTACAAGGAAAGGGGGGATGAGGGAGTCTTTAAAACAGGATAAGGAGTGCTAAGGAAAGGGGATAAAGAGAACATTCTCCTCCCTTATTCCTCAGACTCATACGTCTCTCAGAATGCATGATCGTATGTAAAGTTCATCACAAGTTTACACATAAACTCAAACCATAAGTCAAATAAGTTTACAACAGAGAATGTTTAAATACATATCCATTATGAGTAATTATCTGGCTAAACATTCATCACCTGTTACCAGCTCTGCAGATTCATGGAGAGTAAAAACCATAACTCCTGTGTCCAAGATATTAGTGAAGTTTTGTATAGATAAACTTGCAAAGAGCTCGCTGCCCGCCTTGCCTTGGAGGGCCCTTCCAAGAAAGGCTAGCGACTAGGTTCAAAGTTCCCGCCAGCAGGAGCTCCGTGCTGTAGAGAGAAACCGTCGGTTGGGGAAAGAAGCAGGAAACAAAGAATGCGTTTGGAGCAAGACGAAATTCCGTTCAAGCTC
>CM052716.1:68909903-68933177 GCA_028551405.1 Uromys caudimaculatus | reverse complement strand
AAGGGTGTTGATTTCTTTCTTAAAGTCTTCTATCATCTTCATGAGAAATGATTTTAAATCTGAGTCTTGCTTTTCTGGCATATTGGGGACTCCAGGGCTTGCTGTGGTGGGAGAGCTGGGTTCTGATGATGCCAAGTGGCCTTGGTTTTTGTTCCTTAGGTTCTTGCCCTTGCTTTTGCCATCTTGTTAACTCTGATGTTAGTTGATCTTACTTTCTGGCTATGGCTTTTCTCACCTGCAGGCCTCTGTATCAATACTCCTTGAAGACCAGCTCTCTCTGAGAGGTGTTTTTTCCACGCTCCTGGGACAGTAACCTTCTCCTGGCAGGCGCTGCTTGACTATGGAACCCTGGTGGCCCAGGCAGATGTCTCCTGCCTCAGCCTCCGCTCTTGGGATCCAGGGGGTTTCTATGCCCGCCTACCTCAGTCCCTGTGACTCGCAGGTTCGCGGCAGTTCCTGGTGAGCTGTGGAGCTTGTCTTGGACCCACTCCCGACTTTTCCAAGCTGCTGGGAGGGTATCCCTGTCCAGGTGCTAATGGGCTATGGAGCCCTGTGGCCCAAGCTGAGGTCCCCGGCCGTCCGATGGAGGCCGGAAGTTCCTGTCCCTCAGTCTCTGTGGCCCGCGGAAACCGGGCGGAATCAGTGAGTGCTGGGGCTTGTTTTGCCCCCAGTCGTGGCTTTTCCACGCTCTTGGGAGAGTAACCTTCTCCCGGCGGGTGCTGCTTGACTATGGAGCCCTGGTGGCCCAGGCACATGTCTCAAGAATACTGTTTTTATTATAATTCTGGCAGTAGTTTGTTGAAGATTCTTGATATTATTTGCTTATTATTAAAGTATTTGCTTCTTTTTTTTTTTTTTTTTTTTTTTTTTTTTAAACTACATATGTTTGCCGTCTGGTTTGAACTTCATACTCTATATAATAGAATCCCTGTCACATCTCCCCTCCTAATAAGCAAGACCAGGCTACAGAAAGAGAAAACAGAAAGAGCCATGGCTTTGATTATCACTAAGACTCATCAGACCTCATAAAGCCATATTATCCTTTCTTCTGAGCAGGCCCATTCCAGCACTCCTTTCCTGACACCGATGCTGGGCCTAAACAACTAAGTCACCTAAAGTTTCTCCAACCAAATTTATAGTTCCTACTTTTTAATTTTCTCCAATTATCCTAGTGTTACCTAGTGTGTGTATGTGGGGGGTGGGGGGAGGTCATGGAAAGAAAGGGTAAAAGTGATGCAATTTTATTTTAATTTAAAAAGTATTAGAATATACAATAAAAGTAAATAAATAAAATTTTCTTTGAGCTTGCTACATGCCTTCTACAGGATTTATGAAAATAAAAGTTTCAAAAATATTTTAACATTTTGTGTTAATTGGCATCACCTGCAAAAATATGATTCTCTTATGAGTTAACGGGTACATTAAATTATGAGTATAACAGCCATTAAAAGTCAGTTTAGTGTTATGGCTACTTAACAGAGCTGCAGTAGTAGGTTTTCCTGTAAAGCCTGTGGCCCACAGGATCTTGACCCCAAGGTTACTGAAGGTAAGGGTTTCATCTTAAGGAGAATGGGCCTTAACCCTGACAGCAGGTGGTTGGTTACTCCCATGACATCCATGCCACCGTTGTACTGCATGTCTTACCACCTTATCTCTTGCCAGGACTATAATTGGATAATACTGAAGATTACTTTTGTCCTTGCTAAGAGAGTAAGAGACAGTTTTCTTTAAGGGTCCTTATAGGTTGACCATACTTTAGTGAAGTATATGAACAACACAAAATGTGCTTTATATGTTTAAAACAACAACAACAAGAAACACACACACATACACACAGGGTACTGGTAGGTTGACAACACTCCGGTGAAGTATATCAACAACACAAAATGTGCTCTGTGTGTGTGTGTGTGTGTGTGTGTATTGAAAGAAGACACAAAGTTGGGTGAGTAGAGAGGGTGGGGGTATATATGATTAAAATATATTGTATAAAAATCTCAAATACTAATAAAACAAAAATATTCTAAAAATGAAATTATGTATACATGTATTTTAGTCTTATGTCTAAAAGTTTCTTTTTGTAAGTTTTACTTTTTTAAAAAACTATTTTACAAGTTCATTGAAAAGATTGAATTTTCAATGATATAGGAGCTATTATAAGAGCTCAGGCTTAGGTTATTAGCCAGAAGCTGGAAACAACCCAGATGACCCTCAACAGAGGAATGGATACAGAAAATGTGGTTCATTTACACAATGGAATACTACTCAGCTATTAAAAACAATGACTTCATGAAATTCACAGGCAAATGGATGGAACTTGAAAATATCATACTGAGTGAGCTAACTCAGTCACAAAAGAACAAACACAGTATGTACTCACTGATAAGCGGATATTACCCGAAAGTTTGGAATACCCAAGATTGAATTCATAGCAACCGTTGGACTGAGTGTGAGGTTCCAGATAGAAGAGTTGGAGAAGGGACTGAAGGAGCTGAGGGAGTTTGCAGCTCCATGGAGGGAGCAACAGTGTCAACTGGCCAGACCCCCTCCCCCATGCTCCTGGAGACTGGACCACCAACCAAAGAATACACATGGAGGGACTCATGGTTCGGACCACATATGTGGCAGAGGAGGGCCTTGTTGGCTATCAGTTGGCTATGAGGAGAGGCCCTCGGGCCTGATGGTGTTCAATGCCCCAGTGTAGGGGAATGCCAGCGAAGGAAGTTGGGGTGGATCCGTGGGTGGGGGAGCAGCCACATAGAGGCAGAGGGAGAGGGAATGGGATAGGTGGTTTCCAAAGGGGAGACCTGGAAAGCGGAAAACATTGGAAAAGTAAATAAAGAAAATAACCAATTTTCAAGAAAAAGAATTTATGTTGTAATTTCTTTCTCATAGTTTAGTATCCTTTTATATAACATCTTCTACCAGGACCAACCATTTCAATACTTCTTATAGGCATGCTCAGTGGCTCTTTCCTTAGTACTTCCTTAGCACTATGTACACACTATCGTGTTTTACTGGAGTATAGTTATTTACGTACAGGTTTGTCTAGCTAGACAGAATTTTTTTAGATATAAAATGGTGTCATACTGTATGTATCTCTAGAATATTACAGTTCCTACCATATGTATTCAGCATTCAGTTAGAGTCTACCAGATACCATACCTCCATTAATTAATTTGTTTTTACAGCTAAGGAATTTAGGAGTGAATGTTGAATAAGAAAATACCTTAAAAATTCTTTTCAAAATCATACTCAAGGGTTAACGAGAGATTGCTCAGCAGTTAAGAGCATGTAGGACCTGGGTTTTATTCCTAGCACACATCAGGTGACCCACACTGTAACTTGAGTTCTGTTTCAATTTGGGTTTTACTGCTGGGTATAGACATCATGACCAAGGCAAATCTTGTAAGGACAGCATTTTATTGGGGTTGGCTTACAATTCAGAGGTTCAGTCCATTATCATCAAGGCAGGAACATGGCAGCATCCAGGTAGGCATGGTACAGGAGGAGCTTGGAGTTCTACATCTTCATCTGAAGGCTGCTAAGAGAAGACTGGCTCCCAGGCAGCAAAGTCTTAAAGCCCATGCCTACCGTGACACACCTACTGCCACAAGGCCACACCTCCTAATGGCACCATGCCCTGGGCCAAGCATCTACAAACCATCACAGGTTCCAAGAGATCTGATGTCTCTCCCTTCCAGGGACTCCTGCTTGGACATTGTGCATATAGGCATGTAGTACTACATGTAACACATAAATTAAAAAGAAGCATTTGGAAAAGCATTTTGGTGTTGCATCATTAAAATGCTTCTTAAATTTATGAACAACCCTCAGAAATGTACCCTCTTGTATACATTAATAACATGAATAATGAAATCACTGGAATTAGAGTACATGATTCAGATTTTTTAAGAAAATGTGAGGCATTCTCACTTGGGCCCTGCAGCTTGCTGACCTTTTGAGTTCTGTATACTGTATCCTGGGTATTCTGTACTTTTCTTTCTTTCTTTTTTTTTTTTTTTTGACTAATATATTAATATTATATATTAATATAATAAATTAGTGAGTACATACCATGCATGTCCTTTTGCATCTGAGTTACCTCACTCAGGATGATATTTTCTAGTTCCATCCCTTTGCCTGCAAAATTCAGGATGTCCTCATCCTTAATAGCTGAGTAGTATTCCATTGTGTAAATGAGCCACATTTTTTGAATCCATTCTTCTGTCGTGGGACATCTGGGCTGTTTTTACCGTCTCGTTATCACAAATAAGGCCACTATGAACATAGTGGAACATGAGCCTCTGTGGCAAGGTGGGGCATCTTTTTGGTATATTCTCAAGAGGGTATTGCTGGGTCTTCAGGTAGATCTATTTCCAGTTTTCTGAGGAACCTCCAGATTGATTTCCAGAGTGGTTGTACTAGGTTGTAATCCCTCATGCAATGGAGGAGTGTTCTACTTTCTCCACATCCTCAACACCATGTGCTGTCACCTGAGGTTTTTTTGTTTTTGTTTTTGTTTTGCTTTGTTTTTATATAGGTTTACTGTTAAATGTTAAATGTTACAGAGTTCTTACACCGTCGGATCCATGCCTTAGAATCCAAAGAAAGAAATGGTGCAGTGGACAGCCTTATCCACCTAGACGGTGTGTTAAAACTTGATTCATATGCATTTTGATAATTTCACCTTCTTAAAAACAAAATTATAACAAGACTTGGAATTTACATCTGCTGCAGTTTTCAGCATTCCAGTACAGTATGCCATTAAATAAACCTCATCATATGTCTAGGTTCACTTATTCTTTTTTTTTTTTTTTTTTTTTTTTAGTAGTTTCCAAAACTTGATATTGCCTATTAATCAGGTGGATTTGATCATATATGGACCAAAGTCAGAAGAGAGGGAGTTTAAAATCACAACCAAATATATTAATTTACAATGAAATACACATAGCCATATAGAACCATGCCTGTACCAGAAACCATGATGCTTTCCATGAAGTAAGGCTTGTGACCCACTCTAGCTGGAACAGAGTCTCAAAATCAACACAAAGCTAGTGGGATGTTAAAGATGTGGTAATTATCATGCTCTGGAGAACTTCCTTTTTCATTGTAAATAAACCTTGGGTTAAAGTAACTGTTCCAGACTCTGAAAATGAAAGAGCTATTTCTCCTGGTCCATACTGACAAGTCTTAATTTACATTTTCTTTCTTTTTTATTTTTTAGTTTATCTTTTTTTAATTTTTATTTTTTTTTAATTTTTATTTTTTGATACGTTATTTACATTTCAAATGTTTCCCCTTTCCAGGTCTCAACTTTGGAAACCCCCTATCCCCTCTCCACTCCCCCTGCCTCTATGAGGGTATTCCCCCACCCACCCACTTGCCCACCCACTTGGGTCTTCCCACCTTGGCATTCCCCTATACTGGAGCCTCTAACACCCTCAGGCCCAAGGGCTTCTCCTCCCCCTGATGGCCAACAAAGACCTCCTCTGCCACATTGGCCAGCACCATGGGTCCCTCCATGTGTATTCTTTGGTTGGTGGTCCAGTCTCCAGGAGCACCAGGTGGTCAGGCCAGTTGACACTGTTGCTCCCTCCTTGGGGCTGCAAACTCCCTCAACTCCTTCAGTCCCTTCTCCAACTCCTCCATCTGGGACCTCACACTCAGTTCAATGGTTACAATGAAGTGAAACTTGGGTATTCCAAACTTTTTGACCAATATCCACTTATCAGTCAATAAATAGCATGTTTGTTCTTTTGTGACTGAGTTACCTCGCTTAAGATGATATTTTTCAAGTTCTATCCATTTGCCTGTGAATTTCATGAAGTCATTGTTTTAAATACCTGAGTACTATTCCATTGTGTAAATATACCACATTTTCTGTATCCATTCCTCTGCTGAGGAACATCTGGGTTGTTTCCAGCTTCTGGCTATTATAAATATGGCTGCTATGAACATAGTGGAGCATGTTTCTTTATTACATGTTGGAGCATCATCTGGGTATATGCCCAGGAGTGGTATAGCTGGGTCCTCAGGTAGTATTATGTCCATTTTTCTGAGGGTCCAACAAACTGATTTCCACAGTAGTTGTACCAGCTTGCAATCCCACCAGCAATGGAGGAGTGTTCCTCTTTCTCCACATCCTCGCCAGCATCTGCTGTCACCTGAGTTTTTGATCTTAGCCATTCTGACTGGTGTGAGGTGGAACCTCAGACTTGTTTTGATTTGCATTTCCCTGATGACTAGGGATGTTGAGCATTTCTTTAGGTGCTTCTCAGCCCTACAAATTTCCTCAGTTGAGAATTCTCTGTTTAGTTCTGTTCCCCATTTTTTGATAGGGTTATTTGGTTCTCTGGAGTCTAACTTCTTGAGTTCTTTATATATATATTGGATATTAGCCCTCTATCAGACGTATGATTGGTAAAGATCTTTTCCCAATCTGTTGGTTGCCGTTTTGTCCTATTGACAGTGTCCTTTGCCTTACAGAAGCTTTGCAATTTCATGAGGTCCCATTTGTCCATTCTTGATCTTAGAGCATAGGTCATTGGTGTTCTGTTCAGGAAGTTTTCCCCTGTACCCATGTGTTCGAGGCTTTTCCCCACTTTCTCTTCTATTAGGTTCAGTGTATCTGGTTTTATGTGGAGGTCCTTGATCCACTTGGACTTGAGCTTTGTACAGGGAGATAGGAATGGATCAATTCACATTCTTCTACATGTAGACTGCCAGTTGAACCAGCACCATTTGTTGAAAATGCTGTCTTTTTTCCACTGGGTAGTTTTAGCTCCTTTGTCAAAAATCAAGTGATCGTAAGTGTGTGGGTTCATTTCTGGGTCTTCAATTCTATTCCACTGATCTCCCTGCCTGTCACTGTACCAATACCATGCAGTTTTTATCACTACTGCTCTGTAGTTCTGTTCACTTCTTAAACCATAACCCCAAACAGAATTTGCATGTGTATGTGTGTGTAGCTGGAGTAAAGCATACTTTAAGGGAAGTTTGGGGCTCAAGGTCTGAGATTACTTGTTAAGATTTCTGGTGCCCAAATTAAGTCTTCAGTTTAATTTTGGTCTTAGCCATTTTGATTGGTGTAAGGTGGAATCGTTTTGATTTGCATTTCTCTGATCATTAAGGACTTCGAATATTTCTTTAGGTGCTTCTCAGCCATTCGAGATTCCTCTGTGGTGAATTCTCGCTTCAGTTCTATACCCCATGTTTTGATTAAGTGTTTGGTTTTTTGTTGGTTAGCTTCTTGAGTTCTTTACATATTTTGGATATTAGCCCTCTATAGGATGTGGAGTTAGTGAAGATTTTTTTTTTTCCTAATCTGTAGTTTGCCAACTTTTCTTATTGACTATGTCCTTTGCCTTATAGAAGCTTTCCAGTTTCATGAGGTCCTATTTATAAATTTTTGAGCTTAGAGCATGAGCCAATGAAGTTCTTTTTAGGAAGTGTAACACCCCCCCCCCCCCCCCGGTGCCAATGTATTCAAGGGTCTTTCCCATTTTCTCTTCCCTTAGTTTCAGTGTATCTGGTTTTATGTTGAGGTCCTTGATCTACTTAGACTTGAGCTTAGTGCAAGGTGACATATAGGAGTCTATTTTCATTTTTTTTACATACAGACAGCCAGTTAGACCAGCACCATTTATTGAAGATCCTTTCTTTTTTCCATTGTATATTTTTGGCTTCTTTGTCATAGATTGTGCATTAATATGTGGTCTTATTTCTGGGTCTTCAATTCTATTCCACTGATCAACCTGTCTGTCTCTGTGCCAATACCATGCAGATTTTATCACTACTTCTCTGTAGTACAGCTTGAGGTCAGGGATGCTGATTCCCCCAGCCATTCTTTTATTGTTAAGAATTGTTTTTTCTATTCTGGTTTTTTTGCCGTTCCAGATGAATTTGAGAATTTCTCTTTCCATGTCCTTCAAAAATTGTGTTGGGATTTTGATGGGGATTGCATTGAATCTGTAGATTGCCTTTGGTAGGATGGCCATTTTTACTATGTTAATTCTGCCAATCTATGAGCATGAGAGATCTCACCCTTTTCTGAGATCTTCAGTTTCTTTTTTGAGAGACTTGAAGTTATTGTCATACATGTCTTTTACTTGTTAGGTTAGATTTACCTCAAGATATTTTATATTTTTTGTGGGTATTGTGAAGGAAGTTATTTCTCTAATTTCTTTCTCATCCTGTTTATCATTTGTGTAAAGGAAGGCTACTGATTTATTTGAGTTAATTTTATATCTGACCACTTTGCTGAAGTTGTTTATCAGCTGGATAAGTTCTCTGGTAGAGTTTTTGGGTCGATTAGATATACTATCATATCATCTGCAAACAGTGATACCTTTATTTATTCTTAGCCAATTTGTATCCCCTTGATCTCTTTTTGTTGTCTTATTTTTCTACCTAGCACTTCAAATATTGAATAGAAATTTGGAGAGTAGACATCCTTGTCTTGCCCCCAATTTTAGTGGGATTGTTTCCAGTATCTCTCCATTTAATTTGATAATGGTTGTTGATTTTCAGGAAATTGTTTTTATTATGTTTAGATATGGGCCTTCAATTCCAGATATCTCTAATACTTTTAACATGAAGGGGTGTTGTATTTTGTCTAATGCTTTTTCTACATCTAAGAAGATGATCATGTGATTTTTTTTCTTTGCGTTTGTTTATATAATGGATTACATTAATGACTTTTCCTATATTGAACCAACCTTGCATTCCTGGGATGAAGCCTACTTGATCATGGTGAATGAAGGTTTTGGTGTCTTCTTGGATTCGGTTTGCAAGGATTTTATTGAGTAATTTTGCATCGATATTCATAAGCGAGATTGGTCTGAACTTCTCTTTTTTGGTTGGGGCTTTGTGTGGTTTAGGTATCAGAATAATTTTGGCTTTCTAGAATTAAAATTAGGCAGTGTTTCTTCTGTTTCTATTTTATGGAATAGATTGAGTAATATTGCTATCAGTTTGGTAGAAATTTGCACTCTGTATGGTCCTGGGCTTTTTTTGGTTGGGAGGTTTCTAATGACTTCTTCTATTTTCTGATGAGATATGGGCTTGTTTATATAGTTTATGTGCTCTTGATTTAACTTTGGTTTGTGGTATCTGTCTTGAAAACCATCCATCTAAATTTTCCACTTATGTTGAGTATAGGCTTTTGTGGTAGGATATGATGATTTTTTCAATTTCCTCACTTTCTGTTGTTATGGCTCCCTTTTCATTTCTGATTTTGTTAATTAGGATACTACCTCTGGACCCTTTAGTTAGTTTGGCTAGGGGTTTATCTATCTTGTTGATTCTCTGAAAGATTCTCTCAAAACCATCTCCTGGTTTTGTTGATTCTTTGTATAGTTCTCTTTCTTTCTATTTAGTTGATTTGTGCCAAAGATGAGTGGGGGAAAAGGACTGAAGCCCTGAGGGCCAGCAGAATGAATGGAAACAGGCAACCTTGGGAGGTAGGAGGTTAGGGGACCCTCCAGGATGTACCAGACACCTGGGAGGTGAGAGACTCTTAGGACTAAAAGGGAGGGACCTTAGATGAAATGTCCTACAGTGGGGAGAAGGAACTTCTAGAGCCCACCTCCAGCAGAAAGACATGGCATCAAGTGAGGAATGGGGTTACCATCCCATAATCAAAACTCTGACCCATAATTGTTCCTGTCTGAAAGATCTACAGGGATGGAAATGGAGAGGGGCCTGAGGTAAAAGAAGATCCAGTGACAGACCCTAAGTGGGGTCCAATTCAAGAGGAGGCACCAAGACCTGACACTATTACTGAGGCTATGGAGTGAGTGCTCACAAAGAGGGACCTGTCATGACTGCCCTCCTAAAGACCCAACAAACAGCTGAAAGAATTAGATGCAGATATTTGCTCCCAACCAATGGACAAAAGCTACTGACCCCTGTGGTTGAATTAGGGGAAACCTGGAAGAAGCTGAGGAGGAGGGCGACCCTGTAGGAGGACCAGCAGTCTCAACTAACCTAGACCCCCGAGATCTCTCAAACACTGGACCACCAACCAGGCAGCACACACCAGCTGATATGAGGCCCCAACACATATACAGCAGAGGACTGCCGGGTCTTCGTTTAGTCAGAGAAGATGTACCTAAACCTCAAGAACCTGGAGGCTCCAGGAAGTGTAGAGGTCTGGCGGGGTGGGGAATAGGGGGGTGGGGTCATCCTTGTGGAGACTGGGGTGTGGGGAGGAGGTATGAGATGTGAAACAGTCAGAGGGTGGACCGGGAGGGTAATAAAATCTGGAGTGTAAAATTAAAAAAAAAAAAGAAAAGAAAAAAAGAAAGAAAAAGAAAATGTTGAAATGGTGTCTGGATAAAATGGGGTCAACTGGTGACAGCTCTTCCCTTGTAAGTCTGATGACCTAAGTTCTATATATAGAGCCCACAGTGGAAGGAGATTCCTAAAAATTGTCTTTGACATTCACATGTGTACTGTGACACATGTGCACTGGCATACAGACACATACACACACACACACAACATAATAATTAATTGATAAAAATGGAATGTTGAAACATAGGAAGATGGATGGTGTACTGTTATAAATACTTCCTCAGTATCCACTTTGAAATATAAGATGTTATCAATGCAGCCAGTCAGTGTCCTCCTCCCCAGCTTCTCTCCTCCCTTCCTTGTCCTGCCATAGAGAGTGATTGGGGACCATTCCAGTCCATTTCCCACATATCCAGTCCCTGTGTTTGCAGCCCCCAACACAATATGGCATTGTATGAAATACTTTCAAATTATTACACAAACATTGCTCTACTGGGTCCTTTCATACTTATCTCTGCATCAGGATCAGGTTTGTTAAATATTTTCATTGGTGAATGGCATTCTACTATAAAGTTATGACCATCCCTCGTTTATTTGTCCAATCATTGGCATTTTTATTTTTTACTTGACATTAATATTACAAAAATATTGGTTTATTTATGGAGGCCATTCTAATATTTTTTAGACTCTAAATTTTGTAGTAATGTTTGGGTCCTAGCAATTAATGTCCTTATTGTATGACTATTGAATTATCTTGGTAATGTTCTTATAACAGACTGTGCTACTAAAGGAAATTTGAAGTAATCTACAGCTAGAAAATATTTAATTCAAAATAACAACAAATGTTAACTTAAGAAAACTTAGGCTAATATCTATTGGAACATATCTATTACTACACATACTTGAAAGTATTTGAAATACAGTCTTTTAAAATACTACGAGTTTACAGTTAATTCTTTTTTGTCTAAATTTGACCTAATTTATTTTTACCCCAACCCTATTTGACCTAATTTAAAAGATGATGATTTGTTATGTTACATAATACATTGACAGCTTAAATCTTGAAAACAGCCTTTTATATAATAAGATGACATGAAATCAAATAATTGATTTTTTAAAACAGGATGTATGGCCTGTGAATGACAGATTGACAAGATATTTTATAGGTGAATGAATGCAAAATCAAGTGAAAGGAAGGACAGCTTTAGCTCTGTGCACCAAGGGAGGTCCTTTGAAATGTAACTGCTTAATCCCTTTATCAGTGTTTGGACAAATTATTAAAATATCCAGCACTCTGGAGGCTTTACACTGCTTAGAAACCAGTTCCTGGCCTCTGCCCAGATTCAGATGTTGGAGATGAGCTGAGAGGGAGAGAGCTGACAGAAGCAGAGCAGCTGCAGGGTGTCCAGTATACTGCTGTACTCTGGCTTAGTGAATGCGGCTTTGGTGGGTGCTAGGATACAAACTCTTGATGAGGGGCATGTGGAGTTGGGTTGTATGCCTCAGGCACCATGGTTCTCGGTCCACAGAAATGCTTAGATAAGAAAGAAAATGCATGGCAGTCTCTTGTCAGACCTAGAACGGGTGTTCGTGAGTAAGACCGTTCCACCTGGAAGGTCAGGGGCTGTGGCCACATGAGGTAATGTTTTTCTTTTAAGTTCTTTGTTTTCATGAAAGGGCTCTTTGATTTTCAGAATTTTATTTTTTCAAGGTGACTTCGTTTAAATTTACTCATGTCCAGAAGTCTTCTGAAAAAGCTTTACTCTGCCTTTTACCACGTATTTTTGTGGGCAACCCACACATCATAAATTCAGAGATTTTAAGATTGGCTTTAATAAACAGAGCTCAGCTTCTAAACCCTACCTGGTTCTATCATGTGGAAACTGTAATTAATAAGAATTGTGGTTTCAAAACAGTAACTTTGTCTTTTCCTAACTATTCTTCCTTGATGAAATGAAAATTGTACAAGTGTCAGATTTGGGTCAATTCAATGTTAAAGGCATCTGTTTCTATAATCATTCATATTTTAGATATGCCACCATCATGAGATAGTCATATGTCATATCCATGTAACACCAGATGGCACTCTGCCTAAACTCGCCATTTTGCCCCATAGGTAATTCATAAGCATAAATGCAAATTGAAGTCTCCCACGTGTCACATTTGCCTTTTGACCTAGAATATATGGTTCTGATTTTCACAGTCATTAAGTGTATGCTCTGTTTTATACCTACTATCCACAGTTCCATTATAGACTGCATATGTGCCTCGGATATATTTTACTGCAAGGGAACTTCTACTGCATCTCAAAGTAGTTAGATATTTAATATTTCTCCAATTGTTGTATTTCTATAAAAATTTTGAACTCTGGTTCCAACTATGAGTTAAAATGAAGAGCACATTGCTTGCTCCTTTAATATCACATGAATATTATGTGAAGTTATAGATCTAGATATACAACCATATAACCTGTAAACATTTCAGAACCTGTAATATTGTGAGATGGCATTGCTTACATTCTACCAAAATAATTATTTTTCTTTTTTGTAGTATAGAACATTGCATTGAAGAAATACAATCTGAAGTGAAAAAGCTCTGTCCAGATGTGCAGCTGCAAACAACCCGTGACTGCTTCAAATGGCTAACTGGCTACAATTATCATTTATCCAAGTCTCCATCCATTCCCCATGGAGATCTGATAAACTTTCTCAAAACAGTGGTAAAATGTACTTGTTTTATGGTAGATGGGGAGTGGGGAACACAACTGGATGAGGTACTCCTTGAGAATGTTTACTGTGTTGGTAGCATCAGTGCCTGTGTAGGGCTTTGGTTTTGTGTTGGTTGTGTTAATGATTCTCTTTCTTCCCCATCAAATCCTTTGACATATTTTAAAAATTATTTTTAGCACCAAAGTATGGAAATGAAAGTTAAATGTTCTTCCTCCTCCTCGGTGACGTATATGTGACGCGCAGCGCACCGATGTGAAGAAGCCCCCACGTAATAGATGCTATCTTCTGCCCAACACTAAAGTTCTCTGTGCTTAAAATCCAAGCCAGCAAAGTCCCTTTACTGTGTGTCTGCTGGCTGGTTTTATCTTCCATCCTCTGCAGTCCCAGATTACAACACTGCCCTGTTTGGTTTGGTTTGGTTTGGTTTGATTTCAGTTGAGGCAGAAATGTACACAAGACCACTGTTGATGGAGTTTTTTTCTTTTTGTTGGATACCTACCTGTGAGAAGTTTTTTGTTAACCCTCGACAAAAATAGTCATTATTATACTCTCATCTGTGGGGTGGCTAGGTTACAAAAACAGATTCTCATAGAAACAGCACAATTTTTAAGAAGCAGAATTTCTGTGACTGTGATTTTAATTTAATTTAGTAGGGAGAAAAGGACTGTTTTTGTCTTAACATAAAAAACATCAGACAGGGCAGATGTGGAAAATATCTTGAGGTTGTAGATGGTTTAGGATGACAGAATCAGATGAAAATAATTTTTGTCAGTTGTTATTGTTACAGTTCTCTCTTTTCATGCTTATGAAGTAATACAAAGAAGGCAAAGAGAGACTGTATGCCCTAAAGCCTCAACCTTTTAAAAAAAATCTTTCTTACCCATTATCTCTCGAAGGTGGAGCCTTGAAGAGTAAATATGGATACAGTTTTTCAATTTCTCTTAGAAGCTGTGTGTATTGGATTTCGCTAATATTGATGCAATAATGTGTTCTGATTTAATTAAAAGCAAAAACTTTCAATTATCTTAATCTGTCACACAGAAGTCATTTTCTGCAAGGCAGAGGCCACCTTAGTTTTGTTCAAACTCATTTGTCTTCTGCAAGACCTACACGTAGTTGTTGTTATTATTGTTATTATTATTGTGCTTATTATTATTATTATTATTATTTTGTTTTTCCACATAATTGTGGTTTTTGAGGAAATAACCACGTTATCAAAACAAATTCAAATTAAAATTGCTTTATCAAGTTTTTACATGCTGCTAGTGTCGGTCTTAATGGCATCTTTATATATTTGTTTTTTACAAAAAATATTAATTAGGTAAGAAACTGATTCTTAATATGATACTTGTACTGAGGTTATTTTCAAAATTTAAGTATTCACCCAAAGCATATGTTTTAAAACTCAGTAGTCTGTTATTCTTTGATTGATCAAATATTTACACCTATTAGCTGGTTTGGAGAAGCATAAAGCTAAGATGCTAATACAACACACCTGATACATCTAATTGCCTTAGTGCTGCTGGGTCCTGCACTCTCTGAGAACATTTTTATTCCTAGAAATTTGTAAAGAACTAGATAGTACAAGAGATGAGAGACACAGAGAGAATGAAACCCAGCATGTGCTAGGTCCTGTCCCTCACTCAAAACCTCATACGTTGTTTGAAAAGTAATTCTCTTGTATACCTTGTCAGATATCCTTAATCAGAAATCAGGCTATTAGGGTTTTCATGTATCAGTGTCACAGAGTTTTCATTATGAATAAACCAAAGAATATATGGAAATGATTATTTATATAATAAAATATATATTTGCTATAATATTTGCATGTTAAGTTGCATTGCAGTATTTAGAGTGAATGAGAGCCAATTCCAGCTGTCTAGCTGTTCCAGTTTGTCTAGCTGTTCAATTCTGAATTACACATAATACCTGTGGTATTTTTGCCAAAAAGAAGTTTCAAAGCCAAACTAATTTTTATGGCACTTGAGCCTTGCTTCCATTTCTTTTCTAATCAGCGTGTTCCTACTTAGAGAATATGAACTAATTTCAGTATTGGCTAGAAGTGGGTATAATTAAGAAAGTCATCGTGTATGGAGAATGTGTGTGCAATTCAGAGTCCAATAAGAAAGTAATTTTTTTGTTCCTTTATTATTCTTAATTGTACCACCATTGTTTTTTACCAACATGAAAGACTAATGGGGTAATTCCCTATCAGAGCTTGGAGAGCTTTTCTGAAAATTTCTTTATCTTATTTTGAGTTAGTTATTTCTTTGGAGTGAACAAAAATATTCTAGGTTAAGTTTTAAAGTAAAATCTTTCTTAACCTTGTTCTCAACAATGAATTTAAATAAAAGTTTAAATCTTCTAGTGTATTAAATTTTATTTCTCAGGATGGTAGCTATTAGGAACACCTAGGCATATACTATATTTAATGATTTCATTCTAGAATTATCTTAAAGATTGTATTGGATGGGAGTTATAGTAAGTATATTCACTCAGTCATAAACAGTATCTTCCAGAAATTAATTAGGACATAGTCTTGAACTTGTCTTAGGAACTTATTTTAATCAGTGTTATTCTACAGGCCTGCATTTAGAAATGTTTAGGCTTCAGCTTTGTTTAGTTCAGGTTCGAGGGAATAGTGGGGGCTAAAGGGTCATGTACAGCAACATAACTGATCAGATAGCTACTCAACTGGACTTCATAGCTGGCTTCAGTCTACAGAAACTAACACAGTTTACCATCAAGCACTGATTATATCACAAGTGCAAGACAAAAAGATCTTGAAAAGTATAGGATATTCATTCTAAATTTTAATCAATTATAAAATTGTGTGTAGAAATTATTTTTGTTATTCTTAGATTTAATCACATTTCAATATTGTAATTTACTTTTATCAGCAAGATTTATTGAATAATGAAGAAAACCATGAAGAAGTGATTCTGGATTTACTCTGGGACCTCTCCTGTCACAGCAGCCTTTCATTCCTGTCGTCTCTGGGTGGGACAACCTTCTGTCACCTCTCCAGGACTTCTATACATTCTGTGGAAGATTTCTCCTCTGTGGATGTAAAGTCTGTTTGGGATGATGTAAGACTACATCTTCGACGATTCTTAGTGAACAGGTTAGAAAGATACAATGAGATAAACAATTCGCAGCAAAAAATTGAACTGAAAAATCAATGTATGAAGCAATTCCTCCTGCTCTACTCAGAATCAGAAGTGCTTGTCAAGTACCAAAGCGTCCAGAAGAGACTGCTGGATACATTTCTGCAAGACTCCTTTCCTTCTTGCATCAGAGAATCAGATTTAGAAAGAATTGCTTATGGATACCAAAGTACAATGCTCACATTATATTCAATGATAAAAGAGGATTTTAGCATACTATGTGAAATTTTAGCTCCATCATCAGTGGTGCAATTCATTAATGAAACTTACCTGGATACAGTTACAGAAGAAATGACAAAAATTCTGGAAAATTTTTGTGAGCTGCAGTTCAAAGAAAATACTGTTCCTGTAGTGAAAACAAGCAAGAGTTGCAGCAAGCACAGAGGAGCAGTGCATGCTTTGGGTTAGTGACATTTACATTTCTGCTTGGTTTCACCTCAGCCTTTCACATCTTTAACTTTCAGGTTTTTCTGTTGTAAAAAACTGGTTAAATCCCATTGCAAAATAAACCAGAGAGTAAATGAGCTGAAAGAGGTTTCCGCTCATGTATCCCTTTGTCTGTAAGTACAGCCGTGGAAGGGTTTCCGCTCATGTATCCCTTTGTCTGTAAGTACAGCCTAGGAAGGGTTTCCGCTCATGTATCCCTTTGTCTGTAAGTACAGCCGTGGAAGGGTTTCCGCTCATGTATCCCTTTGTCTGTAAGTACAGCCATGGAAGGGTTTCTGCTCATGTATCCCTTTGTCTGTAAGTACAGCCGTGGAAGGGTTTCCGCTCCTGTATCCCTTTGTCTGTAAGTACAGTCGTGGAAGGGTTTCCTCTCGTGTATCCCTTTGTCTGTAAGTACAGTTCTGGAAGGGTTTCCGCTCACGTACTCTTTGTAAGTACAGTTCTGGAAGGGTTTCCGCTCCTGTACCCCTTTGTCTGTAAGTACAGCCATGGAAGGGTTTCCGCTCCTATATTCCTTTGTCTGTAAGTACAGCCTTGGAAGGGTTTCCGCTCCTGTACCCCTTTGTCTGTAAGTACAGCCTTGGAAGGGTTTCCTCTCATGTATCCCTTTGTCTGTAAGTACAGCCATGGAAGGGTTTCCGCTCCTATATTCCTTTGTCTGTAAGTACAGCCTTGGAAGGGTTTCCGCTCCTGTACCCCTTTGTCTGTAAGTACAGCCATGGAAGGGTTTCCGCTCCTATATCCCTTTGTCTGTAAGTACAGCCGTGGAAGGGTTTCCTCTCGTGTATCCCTTTGTCTGTAAAGTACAGTCATGGAAGGGTTTCCGCTCCTGTATCCCTTTGTCTGTAAGTACAGTCGTGGAAGGGTTTCCACTCTTGTATTCCTTTGTAAGTACAGTCGTGGAAGGGTTTCCGCTCCTGTATCCCTTTGTCTGTAAGTACAGTCGTGGAAGGGTTTCCACTCTTGTATTCCTTTGTAAGTACAGTCGTGGAAGGGTTTCCGCTCATGTATCCCTTTGTCTGTAAGTACAGTCGTGGAAGAGTTTCTGCTCTTGTTAACTTGTTAGGAATACTGAAAATGTAAGCCAAATGAAGTTCTATTTTTCCGGAATGCATAAAACAAATGAAAAGTATTAGCTAAAAGAAACTCATATATGGTCGCATACAAATGGAAATATGTACATATTTATGTGCAACCAAAGTGTATGGATTTTACTATATTTTATAGTCCAAAGCCAAAACATTACTACTTAAGTAGAGTTGTTCAAAGTTGGTTTACATTTACAATGACTAAAACTAGAAGTCCTAAAGTTACATTTAGTCAGCCAATACTAATAAATAGAAATTATAAATATTAATTACACAATTTTTTTTCATTGCTTAGGAGGTATAGAGCTTTTTGAATCATTTTAAAAATCTCTATTTTATATGATAACATTTACAATAAAATAAACTTAAAATTCTTAATTTTATTTAAAATAGTAAAGAATAAAAATACAACACTATAATAAACTTTCTTGTTATGGTTTTAGTTTTCTACCACTGGAGAAAAATCAAAATAAAAACTAAGAAATATTTATTTTTCTTGAACTATATTATTTAAGTATTTGACAATTATCCCTTGATAAATTATTATGTGTTGTTGAATTTATTGTCATTAACATTTTCTATATCACTATATATTTTACTTATTTTTCTTAATAAAATACCAGAAGACCAAAATTAATGTGATAGATGAATTTTTAAATAAGTTAATATTCTCCCAAAATTTTACTCCTTTCTTTGGACACTCACATAGTATAACAGGTGCGTCAGTCAATTTTTGGGCTGACAGTGAGGTTGGGTCATCTGCATCACGCTCACTGTGAGTCTGTGCCAAGCAAACATACTTGTATCCTCATTGTTAACACAGCTTTGAAATGCAGTCCATGCCTGTGCTTGCTTTATAAAAATATTTATGTCTTTTCAAAATCCTGCCTACTTATAAAATGTTTTGTGTACAAAAGTTTTGTCTTGGCTAAACACAGTTTGTAATGGAAGAGAAAAGCATCTAACTGAAATATATATATATATATATATATATATATATATATATATATGGAAATATTTCCCACAAGCCTAGTTGCACTCATTCTTCTCAATCAGCGTTACCCAATCTTTTGTATAAATCACTTTTAAATGAGTGTTTGAGTGTTTTCCATATAGTAGGCAGTATGTTAAGGAGAACCTGTGTTTTCTTATCCTAACTTTATATACAAAAATAAAAACTTGGGTTATTTGTGCCCAGTCAGGATTCATATTCACACTGAGGATTCATATATAGGGGTGGTGTTTTTATATAATATCTTTTTTCAACCACCATGCTATCAGATTGTGTCTCAAAATATAGAATTAAATGTTCTATTAATAATAGACATTTCAACTCGCTTGATCAAGTGGACCACCTGAAAATCATTCCGTTCTGCTTTATTGACTGCATGTCAGATGATTCAGTTAGCAGAAGCCATATTTAAGATTATGAGGCAGACACTGAATTGGTAAGAAAAACAAGTGAGCCATTGCTGCCCTATGAGAAGCACTCTGTGGCTCAGCGCACCAATCATGGTTTGTTTCATTTTAGAACAAAATTGTTCTACATGACCAAAATTTGTGTATTAACAAACTATAACTTTGAAAATAGCAACGATAGTTTATATTCCTTTTGGAATAAAATCTGATTTGACTGAGTGGGAAATTATTATCTTTAATATAATTATTTTGGTCTTTGAGTCATTGCTGTTTTTTACTCAGTAGTATAGAAAGATCATTTCTTAAGTAAAATGTATTGGTTCAAATAGGGATTTGTATTGTCTTACTTCATCCTTCCAACCACCTGACAAGGTACATGTCCTTAGCATCTCCATTAAACAATGGGGAGGAAGTGAATCGAAAAGTCAAACAGTATCCTCAGAGTCACAAAGTGAGTCCAGGATTCAGATTGGCTCCAGATCCTCCCTCATTGTGACTGCTCTCCTGAGCAAACCCATTGAAGAACAGGTCTCTGAAGTTTCTGTTTGCTCGTCAGGGTCAGCGTGGGCACTGCTGTACTGACAGTTTGGTCCTATGCAGTTATTCATTGCCTCTGATTTTATATTGGGATTGGACATTCTTCCTTCCCACAGTATCTGTGATTTTTTTTCTGTTTTTTTGGGCATCAAAGAAAGTAGTTGCTGTTTGTCATGATGTATAGGACTGTATAATACAGTACATGTACATTCGTTTAATCTTTTAAGCAGTTCTTCAGATTTTATATGGAGAAACTGGGACTTGGTGAGGTAGTAGTCCCACAGCTACATAGAAAGGAGCTTCTGGGGTTTTCAGTCATTTCTCCTTCCTTCCTTTCTTCCTTTTTTCCTCCCAGCGTTCTCTATCCGTGTTCTAGTGATAAGGTACAAGACAGGCATTTAAATTTGGTGCTATCTAAGCCTATCCCTAAAGTTAAATTTATCACCTTGGTGTTGTTTGGTAAAACTTTTGTCTTTTACACTGACACTGATAGGGACGTTTCCTCGGGACACCTATAGGTACTTTTGTTATTTGAAGGAAATGATGCTAACATAAAGGTTTTAGAATCACTTTATGTTAGTGAAATTATCCAGAAAAAAAACTTTGCAGATAATCTTTTATTTTTATTATTGTTATCATTAGTATTATTAAATAATAGCACTATATAGCTCATGCTGGACATGAACTCTTTTTTTATTATTTTTTTTATTGGATATTTTCTTTATTTCCATTTCAAATGTTATCCCCTTTCCTGGTTACCCGCCCCCCCCCCCACACACCCCATATCCCATCCCCTCTCCCCCTGCTTCTATGAGGGTGCTTCCCCATCCACCCACCCACTCCTGCCTCCCCGCCTTCGAATTCCCCTACACTGGGGCATCCATCTAGCCTTCACAGGACCAAGGACCTCTCCTTCCATTGATTCCTGACAAGGCCATGCTCTGGTACATATGCGGCTGGAGTCACAGGTCCCTCCATGTGTACTCAAATATTGTGAGGAAAATATTACTTAAATGTTTATGCTATAACGTTTTCTGTTTTTATTTTTTTAATTTAATTTTATTTTTTACTTATTCACTTTACAACCCACTCACTGCCTCTGCCTCCCTTTCTTTCACCCCGCCTCCACAATCCTTTCTCCATCCCTCTTCCCCTTCTCTGAACAGGTTGCCACCCCCCACCCCCGTGTATTTCTTCACCCTGGTACATCAAGTCTTGTGAGGGTAGGGCTCTTCCTTTCCCAGTGAGGCCAGACAAGGCAGCCCAGCTAGAAGAACATATCCTGTGGACAGACATCAGCTTTTGCAATAGCCCCTGCTCCAGTTGATCAAACCCTCATGAAGACCAAGCTGCACATCTGCTACATATGTGCAGGGAGGCCTAGATCCAGCCCATGGATGCTCTTTGGTTGGTGGTTCAGACTCTGAGAGACCCACAGGGCCCAGGTTAGTTGACTCTGCTGGTCTTCCTGTGCAGTTCCTATCTCTTTGGGCCCACAGTCCTTTCTCCTATTCTTCCCACCAAGCTCCATCCACTGTTTGGCCGTGGTTGTGCGTATCTCTCTGTGTCAGCTGCTGGGCAGAGTTTCTCAGAGAACAGCATGCTCCTGTCTGCAAGCAAAGCAGAGTATCATGAAGACCATAATAAAAAATCTCCAGGTGGCTTTAGATTTTAAGTTATCATTTTGATTATAAGTAGATTTGTTCTTTAGAAAGTAGATCATATTCACATGAGTTTAGATTTGATCCCCGTTTTAGGAGAATCATTGTTCTATATCTGTTTGGAATTATTAAGGAAATTAATTTTAATTATAAAATTATATTATTTCTTCTACATTTATAATGTACTTTTCTAAATATTTGGGGAAGATAGATGTTTTTCGTAGTAAATTTTAATTAAGTTGATGCTCTATATTTTAATATAGAAATATGCAATTAGGGATTTAAAGTCTAGAATAAATTTTATAGCTCCTTCTATGTCTTACTTGAGTTCTTCTTAAAGTCTTTGTTAGTTTATAAATGAAAGACTCAAGTCTTTGCATGCTCCTGAGGATTTGTAAAGTTTCAAAACTGCAATGGGTAAGAGGTTGCATTTAGCTTTGCTAAGTTATTTATCCTTGGAATCTTTGAAAGGATTGCATTAGATAATACCTAAGGATCCTTTGAAGTCTAAACTTTTTCTGATTCTACAATGAGAGTGAGGCTTACAGTTTGACCCCAAGAATAACCAAATCTGTTCTCTCTATGGATAGAGAGAGATACATTAACTAGCTCAGTATATGCCTTTGCATGTCCCAGTAGAAGATGTAGAAGACCCCTTTAATATCTCTTCCTGGGAGAGCTGCCTTTCCCTAAGAAGAGCCCAGGAATAGCAACATGCAAATAGTCATTCTCTTATCCTTGCAGTTGTTAAAGAATGGAGGGTAGGAACCGGAGTGGGCAGCAAGCAAAATTAAGAAGTGCCATTTCCCCATGTGCTTTACACCTTAAAGTATTACTGGTAATGTACACTTGTCTTCCCTTTTATCTCATAATGACATTTGTTTCACATTTAGTCTTGAAGGGTTTTTTTTGTAGGAGGGTTTTTAACAGGTAATTTAAAATTAGGATCACCTACAAGAATTAGGAACACAATTATTATTCTGTATTGTTGATTAGAAAGTATTTGATATGCCTAAGTCCATATGAGTTTTCAGTATGTCTGAGTGCCTCTGTCTTTTCCCTGGCATTATTTAAATCAGACAAGGCAAGAATGACTGAAAACCTGCATTTTGCCCACAGAAGAGCCAGTTCTTCTTCTACAAGGCTACAAATAGCAGGCAAGGACAGCACTTTCACGTGAAAAGTAACTCTTGTTTCTCTGTGCATAAAAAAGTACTTCCTCAGGACTAGGTCTTGTGAAAACAAACAAACAAAACGTGGCCTTACATGGCTGAAGTTGTTCACTTGCAGTGTATCAGACTGGAGAAGTCTTATTCAAAGGCTGTGGTTATGAGTTTGTTAAACTCTTTCAATACAGCAGTTGTATGTGCTGAAGCTTGCTAAGTAATTTTAATTAGTCTTTCGGTAGGTAAAGAAAGTAAGAGCGATGGCATTCTTCCTACTGTGGCCTTGTATGGCATGCCCAGTACCTTCTGCAGGTTTTTTGAATATTTGCAGCTGTCTATGCCATCAACAGGACAAAAAAACACTGTCTTCCCTTTTTACTGTAAAAGGCATTCATCCAGCAACCTCATCCATTCTGTCCTGTTCGTGTCTCCTGAGTGGACATTCTCTGAGGCAGAAGGCAGAGGGCGAAACTAGACCTAACTCTTATTTTTCTTTATTTAATTCTCTTTAGGGAAGACAGGATCAATCAAAATTTTCATGATATTTACAGTAAGGTTTTTATGTTGCAAGTCACCCTCGGCTGTTCTAATTCTTCAGTTTTGATAAAGCACAAATAATCTAGAATATATTTTATAGACATTAATTGAATGAAATATGAGTTGCAGAACATAAGTAGAAAGAAAGAAAGAAGGAAGGAAGGAAGGAAGGAAGGAAGGAAGGAAGGAAGGAAGGAAGGAAGGAAGGAAGGAAGGAGAGAGAGAAA
>CM052716.1:68898157-68909403 GCA_028551405.1 Uromys caudimaculatus | reverse complement strand
GTGTTCCTCTTTCTCCACATCCTCGCCAGCATCTGCTGTCACCTGAGTTTTTGATCTTAGCCATTCTGACTGGTGTGAGGTGGAACCTCAGACTTGTTTTGATTTGCATTTCCCTGATGACTAGGGAAGTTGAACATTTCTTTTTTCGTGTGGTTTTAACCCACGGTGTGCAACACTAACCACTTTCTGTACTGGTAGAACAGTTGATTCTTAGGTCATTCCCGAAATGTTGAGTATTATCTATGTTTGTTAGTTCGGTACTCAAGATGTTAACATGTTAATTACCTTGCTATAATATTCAAACACATTATGACAAAGCTGGTCTTCTTAACTGATTAGACTTCTTGTCCTTAATTAAATGAGTTGATTTGTAAGTCTTTTTTTATACTTTTAAAATATGAAGAATAGTGCCTATTTTAACTACTTGTTATGCACTGGTTTGGGGGAGTCAAACTTTCTATTATTATTTGTACTTCATTTCTGCACGTGCAAAATTAAGCAATGTGAATTTTGGAACTATGATAGTAGTGATATGCCAAGCCACATCATTACATTTTATATTTGGAAAAGATTTAGAAAGAAAAAAATGTTAATGCTTTGCACTAAAAATGTTACTTTTAATTTTTTAAGGTGACTGAATGGAGGGAGAATCACTTTATTCCAAGAGATGTAAATAGACAATTATATTTAAGATTCAATATTCAATCCAGAAGTTTAGCTGAAAGTAACTAATACACTGAAATAGTTGAGATAACTGTTGTCAGGGTTGAGATTCATGTTGTCATTAATGTAGTAATGCTACAGTTAGTTAACATATATTTATAAAAGGCTTGAACATTTTTTTGTTTCTTTGTTTGTCCTATTTTTGCTGCTCCATAACTAGAAATTATAGTGTTCAGCAATTCCAGACAATGTTTTGTGGTTAGAACATGTTCAATTTTGCAAGACTACTAAAATTAGAAGTGAAACTTGCTCCTAGGATATCTCAAAGCTTCTTAAGAAACAAAGTTTTATTATACCAAAGTTTTATTATCCTAAGGAAATGCTATGTGAGAAAAAGCCTCAGTATGTTATGAGTATGGTGAGAAATGAGAGATGTTTGGGTTCTCAGGGGTAACATGTGTATTATCTATCTTATTTTCCAGAAACCGTTGCTTTCTGATGCATGTGTTCTGCATTTCCTCCCTGGCTTTTGCTGCTCTGTGCTTTCCGGCCTCTCAGTGTTATACAGACAAAAGGACGAGACGCAGGGTTCATTCAGTGAGAGAGAAAGTAGATGTCTGAATTTCAGTAATAGGCATGCTCCTCATGAGGAAAAATGAGCAAACACTAAATTTCTTTCAGCTATCTATCTGCTCCCTCCCTCTTTGGAATACCTGTTTGTTCATCCTAATAGTGGAAAGACCGTTTCATCTGTTACATTATTAAATTATGGTGTTCAGTCACGATAAATAGATCAAAAATGACTCTACGTCTTGGTTTCTTCTGAGGAATCACTTTTCACTCTGAGATTTGTATACTTTATTAGAATTTAATGTTTCTAAAAAATAAAAACCTCTTTATTATAATATACTTGCAAATAAAAAAATCACACGACTAGATTAATATAGCCACTCAAACACCAGACTGAAACTCTATAAAGCTAAATGATCTTCACCTAGGATTTTATGATTTCCACATCAATTATATTCTTGTACACATATCTACCACACACACACACACACACATGCACACAAACGCACACAAAACCAAACATCAACTGAAAGAAACAAAACCCAGAAAAGAATCCTGACATAACACTCGACAAAGAACTAGCTTTACATCTTTACGACTCATTTCTCTGTGATCTCTCATCACCTGGCTGATGTCACCCTGTTGTCTTCTATCTACATGTTATACTCCACCCACATGTGCATACAGATGAGGGCGATTATGCAATTGTTTTCTGTATGAGATTGTGTGAGCCTGCTTAACATTCTACGATCATGAATTTCCTGCAAATTTAGTGATTTCATTTTTCTTCAGAGATGAATAATATTCCAGTTCACATATGGACCAGATTTTCATCATCTGTTGATGAACTTTAGTGACTAGAACACCAATAAACACAGTGCATACATCTCTGTGGTGGGGTTTAGTGTTTTCTGGACTGAACTAAAAAAGTTGCCAAGGTTAAAATACTGAGAGTTTCGCTCTTGATGTTTGTACTAGAGTCTGAACTCAGGACAGTGCACATGTTGAACATGTGCTCCACCACTGAGCAATGCTACCACCACCACCACCAGTTTTCCTGGTGTACTACTGAGGTTTAAAGAAAAAAAGTCCTAATCTTTGACTTGGAGAAATAATGTTTCAAACTTTGAATAACACATTAAAGAGCAGAATGGGAGTAATTGAAAACTATCTTTGGAAAGAAAATTCAAATAAAGTTATTCACAAAGTAAGTAAACTTATTTTGGAACTATTCTGTGTTTGGCAAAGAATGTGGGCAAGTACACATGAGGCTGTCACAAGCCTGGGCACCACGTTCTGTGGGAACTGGGTTGCCAAGGCACATGGACACTCACGGAGCCTGTCCAGCTTCTGCTCCATTCTCTTGCAGTTCTTGTTACGTTCACTTTGTGAAAGTAATGATTTAGGTTCTCAATTCTGTTGTCTTTTGTTAAATTGTTCACAGATCATGAATCTCTCAATGAACTTATTTCTTCTTTCCAGTGAGCCATTTATTATCACTATTAAATATTGTTAAGCTAACATTTCAGGTTTTAAGGAAATTAATGCTGGTCTGTATACTAACAGTCAGTGATTAGTACCTAGACAAGCTTTAAAATTAATATTTGAGAATGAAATTTAATATGCACATAAACCCACATTTCTTTTTAGAAAGAAATCACTCTAAATGGCTGACATTTTTGGTGACTGTGCTTGTTCCATAGCAGTCTTCTTAACTGAAATAATATTTTAAAGTATGCATTATGTTATAACATTTTATTATAATTATGGTTGAGTATAAAACTATAGGCCATCAGCATCTCATCTGTGAAGTCAAATGTTTAATATAAAACATATCCACCTGAAAATAGTTGTCCATTACCATCTTCAACAACTTATTTGTACCTTAGAAAATGTAGTAGTCCCCCCAGATTACAAACACCAAACAGATAACAAAACACCATAGATGTGGAGTGCGGGATAGGAGTGGGGTGGGGGTGGGGGTTCTTAACCAAAAATATTTGTCAGTTTCCAGAGGCTGGCAAGTCTGAGATCAAGTGTCCAGTAGATGCGATGTCTAGTGAAGTCTCTTCTGGTTCTTTTCATGTATTTCTCATGGGTAAGGAACTCTCTGAGTCTCTTTTAGAAGGACAGCAATCCTGTTTCTAGGACATGGTCCTGCAATCACTCACCTTCAAAGTTCCACCTCCCAGTCCTCTCACCTTCCTCTGTGACTTTAGGATTGTGGATACAGGCGCTTACATCACAGTCATGGAAATGAGTCTGTGAGCTCAGGGTGGTGAATACAAGCATTCAGACCACAGCTGAGAAAATCTGTATCTTTTACCCCCCCTGTTCTCCCCCCCCCCCCCCAGAGCTGTTGAAGTAGCTCCTCAGAAATGGCACTTTCTGAGTGTGGACTGGTCTCCACACAGAAGGTTATAAAGGCTGAACAACAACTGGCTATACTGAGTTAAGGAGCAGGCTACTCCTCAGCACTTTTGGAAATGAGGAGTAATACAGAGCTTTGGGTTAAATGTTCAAGTCTTCAAGGATTCCCAGTCAGAAATTCTTAAAATAGAATTACACTCCCTGTATTTACACATATATTTTACCAGAACACTCAGAGGGATTTTGATGGTTCTACTACTTGAATGGATATTTTAAATCACACATGTGAGGACATGAAAAGTTATTTTAAATTGTAGAATAGTGTATGTTGTCTCAGTCTGAAGCTAAACTGACAACTTCTCAACATGAAATAAAAAACCCATCAGTAAAGTTCACTCCACTCTTTGTTAACAGCGTAGGGAGCTTAGGGCAGCAGCAAGTCCAAGCCCAGGGCGAGGCTGTTATGGTTGTTGGAATTCTGGGAAGTCAGCGAATATACAAGATAGCATAATTGGACTGTTTGTTTAAATTTCTGGAATATGGTCATGCTGATGAGAATAAGTGCCATTTTTTTGTCCCCCAAGGTAGAAAAACTTTAAACTTAAATTTTGGTGGTCATATTTCCATTAGCCAAAGGAATAATAAAGTGTGATTATTAGATTGGCACCCAGGTTTATGAAGTAATCTCTCATGAAATAAAACAGAAATTACTTCGAAACACGATTGCTGTCATAGGAAGCTGTATTGTGAAGATGTCTTAATGCTGCCTTTTATCTTTTTACCCACCATCTGCACGGATCAATTACAGCTGCCATTGATAATGTTCTTGTGACGCGGTAAGACAGCGTCCTCTGACTCTGGAAGGACTGAATTCTTTGAATAGGCATTTTTCATACTCATCAACAGAAGTGCTATAAAACTCTGGGCTAGTGAGTGGTGCCTGGAACCTGAATTGGGATGAAATGACACAGCTACTGTAGCCACTTAAAATTTAATAGCTAAAATCACCTGTAGAATTAAAATATAAAATATAAATATGAAAAAATTCTTGCTTGAATTTATGAACAGGATATGACAGCAGATTTCATTGAAACTTTGCATTTAGTAGGTCTCATTGCAGAAGCTTATGTTGTCTTTATAATTTCTTATTATTTAGATATATGCAAATTTATACCAGCTTTTCATGTTTAGTGAAAACTGATGTCTCATATTTTACCTTCTTAAATATGACTTGAAGGCAACACAATGGAAAGCATAGGTCTGTTATGTTTTCAGGACAGATATTTTTAGACACTTGACTTGTAGAAGAATATGTCCTTTGGCATTTATGTCTTTTTTATTTTTTATTATTTTTTATTATTTTTTTAAGAAATGAGGATATTCCATAACAGTGGGGAAGGCAGGGGGCTGGAGCAGGAAGCAGAGAGATCACATCTCGGCCAGGTGCAAGAAGCAGAGAGTGGGAGCTGGAGTGGTGCAAGGCTGTGGGTTCTGAGTCCACCCCAAGAGTGTATTTCCTCCAGCAAGCATCTGCCTGCTCAAGTTCCCATAATGTCCCAAACAGCATTGGACAGCAAGCATTCAAAGTTGTAAGCCTATGGGCTATATTTCTTATTCAGACCACCATAAGGTGTTTTATGCTTTGATTTTCCAGCATCATTTTAATAAGGATGGATAAAATATATTTATCAATAGAGAATAGCTAAAAATGCATAATCCATATTTTTAGCTACTTAAAAGAAAAAATAAAAGTGTGATGCACATCTGGAAAGGTGTAATGTCCACCACAGTTTTTTTAATTTTTCTTTTATTGAAAATGAGATTTTTAAAATTGATTTAATCTCATTACAGTTTCCCTTCCCAAACCCCTCCAGTTCTCTGCTACCCCTCCTCCCATCTGGGCCCACAGCCTTCTCTCTCTCACTACAAACATCTAAAGAATAATAATAAAATAGATAAATAAAACAGATTAGAATAGGATAATACAAACACACAAACTGGAGAAAAAGAGCCAAAGAAAAAATTTAAGAAACATATAGATACAGAGACTCACACGTTCACATGTACAGGCATCCCATAAAAACACATATTTTAAAACAGTGCAATTAAATATGAAATTGAAGATTATTCAAATGCAAACCAATATGCATTTGATTTTAATATATTTTTAAAATTCTACCCTGAGTTTTATGATACACGAAAACACAGCGGAAATCAGACACGTGTTTGGAAGGGTTAGCCGCGCCATAGGCTTGCATCCTCCTGCTTCCTCTCCGCTGCTCCGAGAGTTCTGTGAGGTTCTGTCATCTTCAATCAACAGTCAGTACATGTGATCAGTACATCTGATAAACTTGTCAATGCCTCTTTAAAGCAGGGCTCCCCAACCTATTCAGTTCTGACCTCGCTGTTTCATTCCAAGTATCATCTTGATAAGACAGAGCTATGTCACAGGCAGCTGTGTGTCAGCTCTGTCTACAACTAATTTGTGCAGGAAAAAATTAAATCAGGAGGTAAATTATTTCATGATTGCTCATTCCCAACAGAGTTGGGCATCATTCTGAAGAAAATATCAAATAATTGGTTTCAGGCCGTGTCAGACACATGCAATTCCCTTCTCTAATGGCTGTGTGTAGGAGCACCAGGCCTCAGGGGTCAGCCAGGAACTGGAAATAGCTTAGTGCCAGCCACAGCAATAGAGAGACAGAACACACAGGAAATGAAGTGGCAATAAGTGCAATCCATAGGGGAAATGTGCTTCACTTGGAGTTTAATGTATTGGCTCGGAGTCTGGCAGGAAGCCACACAACAATTGTTTACCTTTCTGTAGGCATCTGCATCTGTTCTGTTCTGTAAACATCACTTAGCTCTCTGTGGGTAAATACTGGAATTGATAACAACTGTGAGGGGATTTTCCACCCCCTTTTCATATTCCTTAACAAATGCACACTACAAACAATGTTTGCCTTAGATTAAAAAGAAACAGACATTAACAGGGTCAAAGGGATTTGATTGGGAACACTTTATTGCTTCTCAGGTCTATAGTAATTATAGCTGTGTGATTTGAATGTATTTTGTAACCTATCTACATTAACGTGTTAAAAAATGCTAGCATGCAGTAATGAAGATGATTTTTTTTTATAGTTATCTAAGTACTGTGTGTAAAAAACTGCTGGCACTGTTTGTAATAATTTAGTTCTGCAATATTGTGTCTTATAGCTGCTGTGCAGAAATATTAAGTTGTCTTTTGGAATTTGGGGAAATTACTTGTTTCTATTATCTAGCTGCACAAATGTTTAAAACATACAGTTACCAAAGAAAGAGAAAAAGAACAAGAGGAAAAGAACCTTGCATAGAACACAGTATAAAAAGGTCAGTTTGTGACTAGTGCCTAGAAAGTGCAATAATGTGTGATTGGTAAGTGCAGACTCAGACAGCATCTCTTCTGAGTCCACTTTCTTCAGGAGTGATGGAGGGATAGATGCTGCCGTAAATGCAGGATGCCTACAATAGCTGAGCAGTCATGTCAGTGTGGGCTCACCAAGATCAGAGGCAGTTATTGCTACTTATAATAGTGCATTTCCCCAATCTTTATTTGGCAAACTACTCCTTACATTTCCCAAGTTCACAATTGCTACAAATCCTTGTTCTTATTTTATATGCAACTACTTTATATCTGATTTACCATAATTTAATTTCAATTTTTTCTTTTTCATTTGTATAATAAACATTAAACCTTAGCATTTTATCATTTTTTGTCATTTTTAAATACATTTTGCTTACACTTTGAGAGTTATTGGGTTTTGTTTGTTTTGTTTTTGTTTTACCATTTGTCACTATAAATGTAGGTTGGCCTTGTGGTTGCAGTTATCCTCCTGTCTCAGCCTCTCAAGTGCTGGATTCCATCATGTGCTACCATACCAGGCTCCCTTTCTCCTTTTAAATGTATGTTTAAATACATGACTATTTAAATCTTAAATTGGATTATTATAAACCACAAAAAATTGAAATTATTTGATAAAGCAATGAATGAAGATTTTTTTCCTTCTCTTGTCTTAATCATTTTCTATGTGATATATGTGTACATGCTTGTAAATTTTTCTTTTTTCTTTTGAAAAATCTTTTTGCAACATTTTTTGCAGTGCTAGAAGTCAAGCCCTGGGCCTTCCATTACCCATGCTACACACACACGTGTTCTAACACTGAGCCACATCTCCAGGATTTTCTCTGCCTTCTTAACCATTATTTTACAATTTCACCTCTCTAAATTATTATTTTGGCTAATTTTGTACTTTTTTATTATTTCCTTTGTCAACTTAATTAGAACAATGTTTTAAAATTTGACCTTTTTATCCATGTTGAAATAATAAAGGACTTTGGCGTCACATTCTGTTTTGTATATAAAATAATTTATTTGATCTTCTGTCCTTGTGCATGATATTAATTACTCAATGATACTGTATATGAAACCTCAAAATCTGTATCTACCTGAGCTTTGTCATTGTCATGTGACTATCTAGACTTGGACCTTTCATCACCACAATTAAAGTCTATGTTACACAAATTTCCACTTAACAATTTAACATAAATTTGTACTGGTTTAATTGAATAAAGGGTTGGAAAGTAGGAAGAGACTGTTCTTTATAAGTATCATCTGTAGACAGAGAACCTACTTTATTAATGTAATTCTTAATAACATTTTCAGGACTCAGTAAAACTGAACTAATATCAGGAGTCTGGGGAAATGGCTGAGACGGTCGAGTGTTTGCAAGCATGGAAACCTGAGTTGAGTTCCTGAGCACGAATGTGTAAGTTCCAGCCCTGGAAGCAGAGACAGGAGGACACCTTGGGCCAGAAACGCTAGCTGAATGGTTGGATATGAGTGTTTGTGAGAGACTCTGTCTCAAAAGGAAGGAGCACAGTGATTGAGGAAAAGATCCAGTGTCAAACTCTGGCCTTCCTGCTCACTTGCAAACATATGAAGAGAGATACGTGACCACATATATACACTTTAATGCTAGAATAACATAGCTGCCATAATTATTTTTTTAAACAAAGAAATAACATTTAACATTATATTCACTCATGACATGAAAAGAACTCATGGGGGTTTTCTTCATTACTGTCATCCTGACTTTGGAGACATGGTCTCTCTCCAACACTTATTCCAACCAGATAGCTAGCTTGTTTGGCCAGCATGCCCCAAGGTATCCTGGCTTTGCTTCTACAGCTGGTATTATAAGCATGTATCATGCACCCACGTTTTTGCACATTAGCACTCAGAAAAACAACTATGGTTTACATAGTATATTATTCTGTGGATCATTAAAAAAATTGCCAAGTTTTAAAAAAAAAAAGATTGTTAGAGGCAAACCTTTGCTATAATAGGTGAGGGCAATTGTTGTTTTCCCTAACAAAGGGGAAGTGAAGTGAATATTCGTGCATAAGCGATATCTTCCAGTGTGATGCAAATGTGACTTGGGGGCAGTAGTTAACATATTTAATTGGTGGTAACTAACCAAAAGTGTATTTTGGTATATAGCAAAAGGGATGCTAAATATCATAAGACTGAGTTATTCAACATAATAGCAAAGACCTTATGAATTTAAATCTTAACTTGTAATAAAATTAGAATGTTCTGGTAAGTTATTATACTTTATTCATGATTAGCTACGTGTAGTATATAACATTAGTTTTATCTTTATTTTCTCTAAGAACTTGGAGTCACTGTTTAGTTGTACTCTTTTCCCTTTTTAATATAAGATGGGTCGTTAAAAAGGACTTAGCAATCTTTACACTGATTTTAAATTTTGACATAGCTGTCAAATGAAAATAGTTGTCTCTGTTCTCTTATATTGGAACATTTAATCTTTACTGTGAGATGATGATACATATATATTTTATGTCCTTAGTTATTACACAATAAATTTTTACTAAATCTTGAAAATTGTGGTTGATATGGTGGCACATGCCAATAACTCCAATGAGGCAGGAGGATTATTTCAAGTTCAAAACTAGTTTGTGCTACATAGTGAGTTTCAGGGCAGCCTTGGCTACAGAGTAAAACACTGTCTCGAAGCAAAATAGAAACAACAGAAAATAAAAGGAAAAAATGGTCTTTAAATCTAAATTGATATTTCTCTGAAGATAGATAAGTGATAGATATTTTATAGATGGTAAATAAATAATAGATAGGGGTAGGTGGATAAAGATGATGATAGGTAAGTAGCTCCATAAGTAGCTAGCTAGCTAGGTAGGGAGGTAGACAGGTAAACAGGTAGGTAGGTAGGTAGGTAGATAGATAGATACGGATACAATGGTAACTATCAACTTTGATTATAAGGTTTCTAATAAGCCCGCTCTTGTTCAGGATTTGTGGGTTCTCTTCAGAAGAGTAGGCTCATACATTTTAAGCAGCACAATTTACACATTGCGAGGTAAATCTTGTTTTTATGTTGGATTGTTCACAGAACTAGGAGTGTTTGTTTGCTGTTTTGGTTTTGTTTGCTGCACTTTAAAGTAGAAACAAAGAAGGCTGCAGCCTTCTGTCTAACTTCTCATAAGACCTTTGGGCGACCTAAAGTAAAAGTGCATCTCACGCACACCCGTTTGACCTAGCAAAGCTCAAGTCTAGGCCAGCAAACAGCTGTCAGTAGTATCTTCTGAGCCTCGTGTTGGAGGGAAGAGAGAAGACAGAGCGGCCCTGAAGTGTTCTTCTCTTTTCAACAAGGTACATAGGGCATTCTTTAGCTTTATGCAACATTGTCTTTCATTGTTTCCATTACTACTGCTCTGTTACTTATAAAATATTTGATAAATGCAGTTACATCAATAAATTCCTATTAAAGAGTTTTCCTCTGGTTTTCTCCTGGGTTCATGCCCTAACTAGTTTCAGGTTCTCAGCCACTCAGTTAGGGGGCATGGGTTCCATCTCATAGAGTAGGCCTTAAATCCAATCTGATATTGATTGGTTATTTCCACACCTTTTGTTTCAGTATTTCAATAGCATGTCTTGCAGGTAGGTCGCCATGGTAGACAGAAGGCTTTGTGGTTGGGTTGGTGTGTTCCTTTCTCCTCTGGTAGCAGGCAGAGTACCTTCCAGGAGAGCGAACACTAATCAGTAGGCATGAAGTCTGAAGTGGACACCACCTTACTTCTCTATGTTCAGTGAGTTGTCTGAATGTTGTCTTCAACAATAGGCCATCAGTTTGTGGAAAGCAACCACTAGTGCTGTTCTAATGAAGGAACATAGAAATAAAATGACTCCTAACTATATTCATATATAAGTGTCTTGCCCAACCATCATGAGAGAAACTTGCTCCTTCAGTAGATAGGAATAAATACAGAGACCCATAACTAGACACTGTACAGAAAGTGAGAAATCTTGGAATACTCAGTCACAAATGGTCTATCTCATCAAATCTTTCCCTTCAGGGCTCAGGGAACTCTGCAGAAGAGGAGGTAGAAGATTGTAAGAGTCAGTAGGGATGGCAAACAGCAAGAAGGCAAGGCCATTTGTACACAATAGGACTGACACACTTGAGCTCACAGAGACTGTGGCAGCTTGCACAGGACCCCCCAGGCCTAAGCCAGAGGGATCTCAGCCCTGAGAGACAAAGTGGACACCAGCCCTAATGTCTAACCCG
>CM052716.1:68886879-68898057 GCA_028551405.1 Uromys caudimaculatus | reverse complement strand
TATGTGTGGCTCTGTATGTGTGGCTCTGTATGTGTGGCTCTGTATTGTGAGATTTCTGTGTATGAATATGTGTGGCTCTACATCTATTTTGTTTCTTGTGCTTTTTCTCTTTTTTTCAGTTTGTTTTGTTCTTTTCTAGTTTATTTGTTTTTATTTTATCTTAGTTCTCTCAAAATCAGTCCTCTCTCTCGCTCTCGCTCTCGCTCTCGCTCTCCATCTCTCTCCCTCTCTTTTTGTAGATGCCTGCCTGTTTGTTTTCTAATTAGAGAGATCAAGAAAGGGTGTGGATTTTAGTGGGTGAGGAGATGGTTGAGGAAGAACCATTATCAGAATATATTATATGAGAAAGCTATTTTCAATAATAAAATAAAATTCTTTTCTTTGTGGTGCTAGGAATGAAACCCAGTGCTATACCATATGCTAGGCTGGCATCTACCGCTAATTTCTACCCACAGTCCTCCTTAGTACACTTTAGGGCTCTGCTAGCACTCACAATCTATAAACGCACCCTTCTTCTTCAGTGCTTTGCCTCACAGGTTATGCCTAGCATTATGGTCCTTGATGCACACGTTGGCACAATCACCTCCCACGGTGTGCTTTTCCATTTCTCTGCCATTTTTGAAGTAAAGATTAAAAGTTTAGTGCTGAGCTCAGTGGTAGGGTGCTTAGCTTGTAAGCCTAAGGCCTCGAGTTCGATCCTTACCACAGCATAGAAAGGATGTTCTGGAGAAGCTTGGCTCTGAACAAACTGAGCAAATCCCTAGGAAATATCATACTGGAAGACACAAAGTAACTTACTTCTCTCAACAAGGTACTAATAAGCTCCTGAAGCTGTGACAATATTTTCCTTCTGAATCCTTGTGAACCAGTCTTCTCTAAAGATGCTTATGGGCAGAAGGCGGAGTGTTGAGGCATGACGTAACTCTCATGGTGCCCAAGGAAGGAAGTAGATTAGCAATGGGACATGCATCCTCATTACTGTGGCAGCAGTGGCTCCCAGAGGCTTTTTGTCCCAAGGAAAACTTAGTTGCACGTTTATGAGAAAGCAGCTGGAACCACTGGATTAGATAGCCCCAATTCCAAAATCATAGCAGCGGTATTTCTGGAGTCTTTGTTCAGAAGTTACAAAGTCAATGAGGATGGAACATTTGAATGTCTTGGATGTGTTTCTTCCTTTTTAGCAACAGAAGGAAGAGATGAAGTTGATGTTCTTTAGATGGTTCTAGAGAATGCTAGAAGGAGCTTGTTCATCAGCAGAGCGATTACAGAGACTCATGGGCTGTGGGAAGAAGGAGAAAAACTGAGCAAGTGAAATCTATACTTCTTATACCATTAAACATGTAAAGATGCATGGACACAACTGCAATTTCAGAGTTGTTTGTATTGCTTTATATATCATTATAAAATAAATATGAAATAGACATGAAGGAAAATGTGAACATCCTCATTTCCTTCTGGCCAGTCTGTCTCCAGGGTCACCACTAGATAAATCTCTAGTTTATCATATAATAATGACAAATACTTTTGTAGTTTTTAAAAATGACATCAACCCAAGTATATTTTTCTGTACTGTACATTTTTGATTTAATACTCCATGACTATTTCCTGTGTTACCATAACCGGGTCTTTTCAGCAGCACTGTGATATCCCATAGTATAGATATACCATAGTAATTGCCCAAAGCCTTTTTTTTCTTTTTCTTCCTTTTATTTATTTTTTTGATTGGATATGTACTTTATTTACATTTCCCTTTAGTCTTTTTAAATTTAGGCTCACTAAATTTAGAATTATTTTTCTTCTTAAAAGCAATGCATGCCTACTATTACCAATTGTTTTATAAATATACACATATTTACATGTGTATATATTTAAGTAAAATAAATATTTTCACCCTAAATTTTTATATACATTTATATATGTGTATTTTAAGTACAAGTCTTTCTGCCCTAAATTATTATTATCTTAATATTTATGAATTGTTTGTATCCATGTATATTTATGTTGTACCATATTTGTGGCTGGTGATTGCTGAGGCCCCAAGAGGACTTTGACCTTCTAGAACTGAACTTATAGACAGTGGTTATCCATCAATATTGGTGCTGGGAATAGAACCCTTGGTCCTCTGGAAGAGCAGACAATGCTCTTAACCACTGACCATCTTTCCAGCTGTGTTTTCCTCCTAATCCTAGCATTTTAAATAAATATAACAGAAGGCTGTGTGCTTGCTCACATTTAATCATATACATTTTCCTAATTTCCCTGCTATTATTTTTGCAATTACTATTTCACATATCTTTTTTCATCAATTCAGCGTCATCTGTATGAATTTTATACAGGCTTCAAGTTATATATTATATATCATAATTCAATCTTTTAATTAGGTCAACTGATAAACATTAAGGTTTTCCCAGTTCCTTTGTTTCTTATAATTTTAGAAAGTTTTGTTCCTTGAAATAATATTTCGAGACAGTGAATTTCTCACACACACACACACTGATATATATATATATCAGAGAGTTTTAAACCACATATTCAGTGGCATGGATTTCCCCAAAAATGCATGAATTTATTTTAACATCAATTAATTATGATTTTGAACTAAGGTACTAAATTGCTGTGCTCTCCTGCCTCCTTCTGGATTATGAAGGCTATTGCTGTCTTCCAACAAAAGAGGCCTGAGCAAAGAGGACAAGAACATTGTGAGGAAGGGTATCAAGTGTATAATATCCAGTTGTGTTTATGAGCTATGGAGCCAGCCACACTTTGCTTTGCATACCAGTATTTCCATTTAGCAGTGATGAGATCTTGCATAGATTTCTTTTTGTCAGTGAGTGTCTACTATTTTGTCTAGAAGATAGAAATGATAATGGAACCTTCTTCATGATGTCTGTATTAACATAGATACCACACATAATATCTGGCACATTTTTTGTTATTATCTTTATTTAAAGTATATACCTGTATTTGTGAGTATCTATAGTAATGTGTTACAAGGTAACTTGCTGTCCTATGGTAATATGTTTACCAACACCTTTATGACATTAAGCCAATCAATATTTGATGTATTTTATATCAAATGCATATTGATCCTTCCCAGAGTATATGAACCCAGGGCCATGCAAATAGTAGGTAGGTACGCTACCATTAACTTATACCACTAATCTTTTATCCTGTATTTTGTTACTTGTTTTGTTTTTTAAAAAGCATCTCATGTAGCCCAGGATGGCCTCAAACTCAACCTTGTAGCTATGTATGACCTTGAACTTCTGATCCTCCTGCCTTCCTCTGGTGTGCTTGCTTATATATTCATGAGCACCAAAGCTGGTTTTATGCAGCATTGGAGATTAAACCCATGGATTCATACATTGCTAGTCAAGCACTCTACCAACTGAGCAACATTACCAGGGTCCTCTATTTTATCTTTAAAGTATTCATTGTGTATTTCTAGAAATGCTATATTAACTTTTTTAAAATTCCAAAATACACACTAGTAATGAAACGTCAGACTCTTTTAGAAATAATAAGTGACATAGATGTCATTTGCCTCATGATTCTAAACATTTATCTGAGTTGCTGTGTGTACTACATCTAGCTCAGCACCAACTCACTGCTCTTGTGCTTTTTTGGATGGTACATAGGCTCACCAAGCTCTGGGGTAACCAGTAATTCTCACTAACCTGTTAACCCTGTTCCTTTCCACGGTCTAAATTAATGCCCCTAGTAAGCACTCTGTACTGACTCCTTGTCTTTCTTTCCTTCCAACTCCCACATCTTATGATAAAAACAAATCATCATGATTATTAATTTTCATCACCATAGAAGTATTTTCGTTCTCCCTGCTTTGCTTTGTTCATGCCAGTTAGGCCTGGTTTAGGCCTTTATCACCTCTCATCTGAGCTGTTACGACAGTTTGTTCTTAATTGGATTCCCTGGGCTAATTTTTGCTTTCTATCTTGTAAGGCATCTGCCAAGCACCCTGTACTCTCCAGTTAGAGCTCTTTGGTGGCTGCTTGTCACTGTTGCCATAGAGCTACAGGTAAACAGTGCTTGAAAGCCAGCCCTCGCTGGCCCAGCCCCTGTTCCCTTCAGCCCCTACTGCCTCTCTCCACCCCCTTGTTTTCATCATCTGAACGGATAGCAAGCCTGGGATCCCTGATAGGCATGCAGCCATCTTCTCCCACCCCTCTCTTGCCCAGTTCCCTGTGGTGCTTCATGATGCTTCCTGTGTCATTTCTCCTAGGCAGCTTCCTCCGAGCCGGCGCCCCTAATCCCTGTTCCCACAGCATCTCCATATGCCTTTCTCAATGTTTTTAGCATATTCTATTAAAATATCTAATTAGGGGTCTGTCTTTCCATATGGACTCTAAACACCTCAAGGGCAAGTATTATTTATTTTCTCCAGCAACCAATCCACTGACTAACACATGCCAGGAATTCAATGAATATTTTTTAGCTGAGCAATTTTCTTAAAATAAATCAGTATCAGGAGATATAATGGTCTACACGGGTAGCCAACTAATCAATTTATTAATTGAGCCCCTACCATTTAAAAAATATTTTGCCAAGATGAATGGGGATTCCAAAATGAATAAAATCTTTGCCTCCCATCTAGATCAAGAAATAAAATATGAATATATGAAAAGCTACCAGGAGTTATGCAGACAAGCTGTTGGAGAATTCTGGAAAGAAAATAATTCAACAGGTAGGGGTCCTTTCTGACTTCAATTCAGGGTGATCAAGATGAAATAAACCCATTTTAGTTGCAGGGTGAGCAGGTCCTGGGGTCTCTGGGACAGAAAAAGAGAAGGAGCTGCACACTGGTATTTGTACAATGCAGGAAACAAGTGTAGGCTTTAAGCTTGAATGTCGCTGTGAGCAATGTATGCAAAGGCAGGGCTAATCAGAGAGCTGGAGCTTTATTCTCAAGTTTTCTGGTTTCTTTCATTATCCAGCCTGGAGTCCTACCTAAAGTCTGATTCTGGAGCTCAGTACAATTCTGATATATCTCCAACAACTCTGTGGGGATTAACTGTTAATATTTTTTGGGGGGAAACTACTTCAGACTCTTTCCCCAGGAACTTTCTACTGAAATTTGAAATCAATTTGATGCTTGATTTTGTAGGGTATCTTAAGTGCTTTCAGCTCTAGCTGGGTGTGGGGATGAACACACACCAGTACTCAGAGCAACCCAGAGACAGGGAGAATGTAGGACCATATTAAATAATTACTAAATGTTTTGTGTAAGGCCTCAAGTCCATTAGGAATCCTGAAAAGGAGAGCAGCCTAAAAAAGTTGGACCAAAATCTTACTACCAATGGAAAGTTTCTATCTATCTATCTATCTATCTATCTATCTATCTATCTATCTATCTATCTATCTATCTATCCATCCATCCATCCATCCATCCATCCATCCATCCATCCATCCATCTATCTATCTCCCCAAGAAAGGGTTTCTCTGTGTGTCTCAGAACTCACTCTGTAGACCAGGCTGTCTTAGAACTCACAAGTCCACCTGTCTCTGCCTCCCAAGTGCTGGGGTTAAGACCTGCACCACTACTGCCTGGCAAGATTCTATCTTCTCTTTCTTTTTAAGATTTCTTTTCTTTATGTATGTGAGTACACTGTCGCTGTCTTCCTGTACACCAGAAGAGGGCATCAGATACCACCACAGATGGTTGTGAGTCACATTATGGTTGCTGGGAAGTGAACTCAGGAGCTATGGAAGAGCATTTGGTCCTCTTAACCTCTGAGCCATCTCTCCAGCCCGGAGATTCTGTTCCGGAGACACTGTGTGATCACTTTGTCTGCAGATCTTTTCCAGTCCTTGGGTTGCGTTCTCCTTGGCAATTCCCTCTTCATGCCCTAGCTGCTTCCTTGTACCTCAATTCAGAATATTTCAGCCAAGACTACTGCCATGGGATAAGCTCGTTATTATAAGAGCAAGGAGCACAAAATCCAAAATAAAACAAAACAAACTATGATACATAGCTAAGGAAGAAAAGAGCAAGAGTCTTGAAAGCAAGTGTTTAACACTTCAATTACCAACAGTGCTATTGTTTCCAGGCTTTTGAGCAGAAGTGTGGTTTTTCTCTCAGCAGCTGGACCCTTGGAGAAAGTTACATGTCAGCTCTCAGACTCACTGAACTGAAAGTTCTGGGAGCAAGCACAGAAGTCTTCATGTTAGGTGGCTCTGCGGTTGATTCTGATGCATAGAATGCTCACACCTGATTGAACCATGGAGTGTGCGGCTCATTTGCTTTCCTGCAAGTCCTGTCTGTTGCACAAGATACTTAAACAACATATCTGATTCATTTGTGCTCAGACATAAATGCTAAGATTAGAACTTCCCTCACAGAGCAGGGAAACATGGGGAAGAGAGTGGGGATGCTTGAAACGATATTCAACACATTGTAATTATCCTATAATTTTCTTCTATTACTATTGCTAGATCTTGGTATTTTAAGAAAGGCTTTTGTATAAATTATAATGTGTGCTCCTACACTGATTGATGACCAAATATTGCTCATATTTCCCTAAAATAGATCTTGCAGATTTAAAACATTCACAGAAATCAGCTTCTGCCCCCCATGTCTGCTCTTCACTTGAAATCTGGCACTGTGGCTGCTTTACGCAAAGGCTCTCACATTGTCATTCACTGGGCAGCCAGTTCCCTTAGCTTAGTTTCTTTGTTACTGTCCATAACAGTAAGCTTTGAAGGTGAGGAAGAACATTATGTATTGCTTTTACAATATAACCCATATTCAGTAATTTTAGTTATGAATTCTTCTTCTGTCTACCATTTAGTATATGTTTGCACATTGAGCAAGAACTATTCCATGGTTAGTTTTGCATTCTTATGTTCTAGGTGCAAAGAAGAATGTGTAATTCCTCTGGCTGTTGAAAGTACATACTTTAGACTTTGCTAGCCACAGAGTTTGTGTTTCAACTACTTAATTTACCACTGTAGGCACAGTAACAACACAAACATTATCATGTGTTCTAGTGAAGCTCGATGCACACTGAATTAGTGAAACTTGAATTTTGTATTGTTTAAATCTTTTGAAATATTGCCCTTCATTTGTGTGTGTACTAGCTGGTTTTGTGTGTTAACGTGGCACAAGCTGGAGTTATCACAGAGAAAGGAGTTTCAGTTGAGAAAATGCCTCCATGAGATCCAGCGGTAAGGCATTTTCTCAATTAGTGATCAAGGGCTGAGGGCCCCTGTGAGTGGTACCATCTGTGGGCTGGTAGTCTTGGGTTCTATAAGAAAGCAGGCTGAGCAAGCCAGGAGAAGCAAGCAAGCCAGTAAGTTACATCCCTCCATGACCTCTGCATCAGCTCCTGCTTCCTGACCTGCTTGAGTTCCAGTCCTGACTTCCTCTGGTGATGAACAGCAGCATGGAAGTGTAAGCTCAATAAACCTTTCCTCCCCAACTTGCATCTTGGTCATGAAGTTTGTGCAGGAATAGAAACCCTGACTAAGACAGTGTGTTTTCAGATTTTCCATTTATAAAGAGAAAGGCTACAGTGAGTCTTTCTAGCAGGACATTGCAAACCAGAACAGGGGCTATAGTACATATAGTCCCAGCCATGGCACATGTGAGCCACCCCACTCTGCTTTTGGATCTTATGCTGCATCTCTGTCATACATGGCTTATGTCTCATGGTGACGTGTTGCATACATTGCAGGCACAGAGCAAATCTTTACCAGGTGAAAACTACAAGAAGATACTTTCTGTGGCTTTCCAAGAAAGACAGTGGAAAAGATAGCTTCTGCCCCCAAGGTGATCCAAAGTCCTATGTGAAATTGGAAGGAAATATGGCTTTACCTTTATGGTCGCATAAGAGTTTTCTAGGTGAGAAAGGCAGCTAAAATGATAAGATTAACTATAAAACTTACTAGACAAAGCGCCATCACACCTGGGAAATGTCTTCCTTACCTCTAAGGCCTGTGTCCTCTGACAGAATAATAAGATCATGAGCACATCTTTCCAGGTGGGAACCGGAGATCACTGCTGTTGTCTCTTTTTAGAGTAATTTTAACATACTTTCATAGGCATTATAATTTTCTCCCTAGCCAAAACAAGAATGAAGAGAATTTTATACTTTGGGTTTTTTTTTTGTTTTGTTTTGATTTGTTTTGTTTTTAGTATAAAAGAAGAAAAGTATTTAATCTTTTTTGAAAGCTTATGATTCAATTAGAAAATATGTCAGGTCATATTCAGGAGTCTCTTAAATCAATCTTTTTGATGTTGACATTATTTTTATTCACACACGAAATTTTTAAAATTAATTTTAACATGTTATATTAAGAGCTGATAATGTAACTTCTCTGCCACGGTATTATCCCTTTAAAAGTGAATTATCAACTCTTAGATACAACCAGAGGCTATAGTAAAAGTGAATTGTTAGCATATTTAAAATTTTTCTATAGGTTAAATTTTCATCATAAGAGATAGTAGCACCTATGATAAGAGGTATAATTAACTGAACTCTCGCAAAACTTTAGACTGAGAAAGGGATATTTAGGGAGATATTTTATTAATAATGGACCACTAGCATACAAAACTTAAATTTAAAACCTACTTCATTATGTTAGAGGTGTCTTTTTTTTTTATGATATTCTTTGAAAGAATCATCTAGGAGTTCAACTTCCTTAAAACAAAAGTCAGATAAAACATTCAAGAATTGTTCTAGACTGAGTCCTGTCATTTGGCTGCATGGATGTAACCATTCTTTGATGCTCACACTGATTTCTTACTAGATATTCTACTCCTGCTCTTGGTCAGACAAAACAAACCAAACAAGAAAGACAGAATACAGTAAAGGGTAGAGTATCCCACCTGGTCAAATAGCAAGAAGTCTGATCTCCAGCTAATATAACACCAATCTTTTCTGCCAGAGAAGGCAGAGTGGAGTGTGAGAGAATTTTGTTATCATTACACAGTAAGTTTAGGTAACAGCGCATGGAGACAGTGTCACCTGAGAACCATAAAAGGGTAGCAATAGAAACAGTTTCTTTTCAGTTTTTTTCACTGGCACACAGAATGGCTTCAGGTGACTCTATCTCCACCCTTTGTTAGGTCTCCTTACCATGTGAAGCAAAGTGATATTAGCTCTGTGGTCACTCATAGGGGTGGAGAGAAAACCTCTTTGTCAAGCAAAGGCTCTTGGTAGGTCAAGAAGACTAATCTCAAACACTAGGACCCTCTCTGTCTATACATACACTTGTGTGGGTGATGAATGCCGTCCCTGACTATGGGTACAAATTTACTGTAACACCTGTCTTGACCCAAAACTATCAGGAAAGAAAAGTTAAAGGCAAAAATATGGGAGCTGGTGAGATGGCTAAGGTAAAGTACTCTACTGCTCAGTGTTGAGGACCTAAGTTTGAATTCCCAGGACCCCACAAAAAAGCCAGATGTGATAGCATGTACCTGAAAACCCACAGCTAAATAGGTAGAAACCCAGAGATCACTGGGCAAGTTTCCTAGCCAATCAATGAACAGCAGTTTCAGTGAGAGACCTTGTCTCAAAAACCAAGATGGAGAAGGTCAGAGGAACACACCCAACACTGATGTCCAGCCTACATATGCACTCTCAGGCATGTACACAATGCACATACAAGCATACAGCACACACATATGCATACATAACAACAAATAGAATAAACATAAATGAAAGTGCAGATATGATCTATATTAACATTCTACCCTTTCCTAATAGAGCACTTGAGTTGTCGTTTACCACTATGAAATCAGAAGCCATTTGGCCCTCTAATGCACTTGTCTAAGATCCTGAAAGAATTAATCTGTTAGTTGTTATGTCTTGGTACATTCCCTACACAGAGGCCACTGTAGTAGTCTATTGAGAGCACTCTACTTAATTGTAATAGGACACTTAGTTCTATGACTTGAGGACAGCAAGAAGGAGGTATAACTGAGGTAAAAAGCTGGACTGGATTTAGTCTTGCAAAGAGAAGTAGACACTAGTAGTGACTGCCAAGTCTTTATAATGGGAACATCTGAAAAAAACTGACAAATCAAATCAGGAAGCCAAAAATCAAATAATTGATAGCTCATTTCACTATTTCTTAGAATTATCTGTCAAGTATTGTTTCCATGGATGTAGCTGCACAAGTTACATTGGAATCTAAAAAGATAATGAACACACACAATAATAAACAAATAAAAGAGTATGTGAAGCTTCGGTACAGTAGATGGGCAAAGGAAGGTCCTGAGGTGGCACCATCACTCAATGTTATGGATACTTTCCTCGAAGACAATAACAATAAATTAAATGGCAGTGCTTAAATAGTCACAGTGAAATATGTCAGGTTCTGTCTACAACTATTTCTATTTTACATGGGAATTAATATGAAATAAATTGATCTGATTGGTACATAGCAATTAATATAAAAATTGGTATATTATAGATTTATGATATATGTATATGAATATTAAAGATTTTGTCAATATTAATACACATAAAAAACAGTATTTTATTAGCATATTTTAAATAAAATATAATTTCTTTAAAAACTAAAATACAATTATATAATTTATCTCTTTCCTATTCTTCTTCCTTCAGCCTCTTCCATGTCCCTTCTCCACTTACTCTCTGTGAAATTCATGGCTTCTTTTATTTATTATTTGATACACACACACACACACACACACACACAAATTTGTTTAGTTTTGCTTATATGTGTAAGATTTCAGAGCTGACTACCTGGTATGGGATAATCAGTTATGGGACACATCTCTAAAGAAGACTAACTCTCCTTTTACCTGCTATTGTTACTTGTTTATTTGTGTAGTGGTAGAGCCCTGTAAGAAATGGACATACAATGTGACATGGTAATGGATTAAATGAAAGTATGTGTGATGTAAAGTGTATGGCACTTCCTACCTTCCAGCTGCTGTGATAACTCACCTAAACTTCCTGGGCTACTGAGCCACAAAGAGACAATTAACTCTTCCAGTGTCACACAGTTAACCGGAGGTGGTGCCTGACTTTGAACTCAGATTCCATATCTGAGTTCCTATCTGAACTTCCAGTGGCCATACCAGAACTGCCAATAATGGATCTTGTAGTAAAACTTGAAGGGAAGCCAGTGAGGGGGGACTTTCTTGTTTGCACATGTAAAATGGACTGGCTACAGGTGCTTGATGAT
>CM052716.1:68874657-68886779 GCA_028551405.1 Uromys caudimaculatus | reverse complement strand
AAAAAAAAAAAAAGTTTCCTTTAGTGGAACAAATATATTCCATTTGGATTATGTCATGAATATCACCTAGAATAATAAGACTTTCAGTAGCGTTTGCGTGTCGCCTCTTCCTACATCACTTGTCTGGTGGACTGAGAATTCCAGTTCTCTGAAATTGGATCCATTTACAGTCAATAACAGGGTGGCTAATGTTCCTTCTTGGGAGAACTGAAATGTACGCCTTTCATCCTATTATCCTGATCCACCAGCCTCAGATTATCTGATTTTGCAGCTTCTCATTTTTCTCTAGTATCTTAATGCTATTATTAACAAGAATTCTGTTGCTAATGGTTTTGGAAAATAATATGTGCTTTCAACCAGTACCTGTATTTCTGTGGTTTCATCTGATTTAGCTGGAGTTTTATATTTTTCAAAGGCTGCTTGTTGCAGATCAATGTGAGGAGTCCTAATATTTCTCTAGTTTGATTTCCAGTGTGCTATATTTTACTAGAAAACAGCAGGATTAATATTCTGTCTGCCAGAGAGTAAGCAAAAATGCTTGTAAATATGTAATCTATAATCTACATTCCTTAAGACTATGCATATATATATATATATATGTGTGTGTGTGTGTGTGTGTGTGTGTGTGTATACACACACACGTGTACACATACATACATTAATTTTGGGGCAAGAATTCTAGAATACCTTGAGTATGTTTTAAATAATCAGTTATTTTTGTAAGGAATTATTAAAAATTAAACATGTTAAAATCACATTTTAGAATAAATTTTAGGATTCCACTTCATACTTTCATTGCATTGATATTTAGAAACTTTTATCAGACAGATTCTATAAGACTTCAGAGAGTGCCATCATTTTTCTTTATTTATAAATTTAATTATTTATTGCTTTGAAAAATACCCTTTTTTTCAACCAAATCCATCTATATCCTAGGACCCACAAGCTCTCATTCTTTTTGTTTTTGTTGTTGTTGTTATTTTTAGTAAGTTCTTTTTAGTTTCTGCTTTGTATGTGTGATTGTGTTGGGTCCTGAAACATAAATGAAGATACTGGACAGTTTTGAGCCTCAGGGAAAGATTTTTTTTTTCTGAGAATGTCTTTGAAGAACTTCTGCTAAGAGTTAGAGAACGAGCTTAATCCATGCAATTTTTCTCTCACAAGCATTAGAACTCAAGTTCCATTAGAACTCAGGCTGAATGTGGCTGCACAGGTTTGAAATCCCACCCTAGGAAGGCAGAAACAGCAAGATGTGGGCGTGGTTGCTGGCCAGCAAGCCTGGCCTGCCTGGTAAGCTTCAGACCAATATATCTCGGCCTCAAAGGAGGCAGACAGCATTCCTGAGGCTGATTTTACTCCAGCCTCAACGTTCATGCACACATATGAACATGCGCACACACACACACACACACACACACACACACACACACACACACTTCTACAAATACTTAAACATTCATACACATGTATGCATGCACACATACACACTCATACAAAATAGACCTCCTCTGTTTACCTCCTGAAAAGATTTTCTGTGTTCATGGCAATTGCGTGAAATGTTCCTTTCATAATTTACTCCACCTGCACCACATTTTTTCCAGAAATAATAAAGACATCATTTTAATATTAAGTTTTAAGTTAGCATAAAAAAGGAAGGAACAGTTTTCTTTATGACGGCTGCATAGGGATGTGTGTGTGTGTGTGTGTGTGTGTGTGTGCGCGAGCGCGTGCACGCACATGAACGTGCATGTACTCTCTGTTCTTATTCAACCTCCTTCCCCACTGCTCCCACAGTGGAGAATGGGAACAAATGACACGCCATAATGAAACTAATCACTTATACGAACCTAAAAATTAATTTAAAAAGTTTGAGCATTGATAAAGTAGAATTTCATGAAAAGTTATTTGTGGTTTTGTACATCTCCTTTTCAGTTGACTTGTAAATCATCTAGGTATACTAATACCTAGAGAATAATTGTCCAGCACAAAGGATTCTGTTTGTTTGTTAATTTGAGGGAAGGCCTTGCTATATTGACCAGGCTGACCTTGAACTTGAATTTACAATCCTTTCCCAACAGCTCCGCCTGTAGTGATTCATAGGGCTGTACCACCTAACCCCGCAAATGAGAATTCTTTTATTATTATTTTAAAACTCAATATTAGGATTATACTTATCATAGTTGTTTGCAGTACTGAGTGTTTACCTCTGTCTTTTATACATGGTTCGTAGAATCCTGGACTGTTCTTTCCTTTCATAGCCATACATGGTCCTCAGATATTTCGCTTTAGCCCTCAAACTGATTTTTTGGATAATTTCTACAAGAGAATTTTAGAATAATTTCATTAATTTTCAAAAATGGGTCTTTAAAAGTATTATGATGACATTAAGAGCAACAGTTTACAAGGGTTCAGGAAGAATACTATCAAAGTGAGCCATACGCACTCAGAGTGGAAGGTCTCCCAGGGGAGGAGAAAGCCACACTGTACACAGGAAGACACATCATCACACAAGGGCGCCCAGGCTTATTCTCCTGAAAAATCTCAAAAGTGAATAGTTCCTTGGCCAAAAAAGTTTGAAAATCATTCAGTTTTAAAAGTTGCACTTTATTATAGAAGTAAATAATATGAGTTTAAAAATAAAGTATAGGATTTCATATTGTATTTTAAGAGATGAATTATTAATATAACACAGGAATTATAGCCGCCTAACCTTTATTATCACTTGCAATCACTGCTCATCAATGGTAAAGTCTTGCTTTAAATTAATATTTTAATTTTTCCCTTATAATATAAATATTTTTATTAAAATCAGTGTTTCTTGTACATATCTTGTCTGAGCTCTTCATATAAACAATGCAAAGATTATTAATTCAATCAGCAATGGTTGGCTATTCAATTGTTAATTGAATTAATTGATTGAATCATTATTAATTCAATCAGCAATGTGGTTCCTTGTGTATAAGTATGTATGTGTAAGCCTCACTGAAAGCAAAACAGTTTCATTATGATGTAAATAATTAAATAAACCAATAATTTAATAAAGAAATAAATGAGTGCTAAATTGGCTTAGTTTGGAAAGGATGACACCTCATTCTGTGCAGACGAAGTTTTATGAACAGGTGATTTGTAGGATTACAAAAGAGAATAGTAATGAAGAGAACCAGATGTCTTGTCCTGTGCTGGGGAGTGAGGGGAGTCTAGGGAGCACAGCCATAGGATTCCTGTGCTGGGGAGTGAGGGGAGTCTAGGGAGCACAGCCATAGGATTCCTGTGCTGGGGAGTGAGGGGAGTCTAGGGAGCACAGCCATAGGATTCCTGAGCTGAAGTGTGGTGATTAGAACATTGGTTCTGTGAGTCAGTGTGGAGAAAATAAGGAAGCTTGGGGAATGCACTTCCATCCTTTGCGTTTAATTTTGTTTTAATTGGCCTTTCACCAAATGAATTTATCACAGAATTATTTTCTTCATAAATTAAGAGCCCTCACAATACCCCTTGGGAGAGTTCTGGTCTAAGAATGATGGGAAGTAAGGACTATTAATTAGTGAGCTTCCTTAGTAATCTTTGATTCTTTGGGACAAAAGTGATTAGATTTAGGTCATATGTATTATATGGCCTTCTTTAATAAGTTATAAAGAGCCATTGAATTAAAATGGCCTTGCTTTTAATATTGTTGTTTGTACTATACAAGGTCCATGTATCTCCAGGCCATGAGAGTAAATCCTCATCATAGAGAACCCACAGGCCCCTACATGATTTTAGACAAGTGGCAATTAAGTTATAGTATTTCAACTCTTGAGGATGTTTCTTAAGGTGCTTCTTTGCTATTCTGTAATCATTTGAAATACTTCTAACTATGTTTAATTCCAGATCACACTATGCTTCTTTTAAGTATAAACCAAGCTTAAGAAATCTTGAGTGATTTTAAGGACAGCTGGACACCCAGGTCTCATCTGGGAACCCCAAGTTCCAGAGAGAGACTCTTCCTAACCAGGGTATACAGCTCCCTCAGGACGCCCAAGGTTGGCCTCTAGCTTCCATGTACATACAAGTGCATAAACCTGCATACACACGCACACGCATGTGAGTGCATGCGCGCACACGCGTGCATTCACACACACACACACACACACACACACACCAACACAGGCTGATAAGGAATTGGTTTATGACTATATGGGACATGCTATGTTCTTTTCTCTTTTCCTTTGGGAACAGTGTTTTTTGGAAATTTTTTGTTACGTATACTGCTTGTGTACTTGATGTACTTGTGCATCTTTCTAGAACAATCATAGGTAGAAGATGAGCTCTTTAGATATGGGGTTTTATATATATGGGACTATGGTTAATGTGGGGATGAGTTTTTGTAGGTAGTCATAGATGTTTTATGCTTTTTAGGAATAGTACTCAATTCTACAGATGGGGTCGGTAGATAGCTTTCTCAGATTACCTGCAGGGATGAAATGAGTGTTTTGGTTGGACCTGGCTGAAAGACTATGTTATATAGGACTAACCTATATATAGTTTGATGCCAGCATCTTAGTTTTTTAAACTGATGTGAAATGTATTACCTGTAAATTCTCAGAAGCCTTCCTTCTAAATCCATGGAAGGAAAGTATTCTGTTTTTCACGTAAATTCATCAGCTCACGACTCATTTTCTGACTGGCACTCTTCATAGTTTCTGCTAAAATTTCTATGCTTATTGTATTGAGCAGTACAAATTTGCTAATTACAATGAGTACTTCTAAGTACATTTTAAGAAATGGAATTAATAAAAGAAAGACCCTTGGAATCCTTATTCATATAGTAAGACATACCATCTGGTAATCCGTTTCTAAAATAAAAGCAACAAATTGAAATTACAGGTGGTTATTCTCCCTACTCCTAAATGTCTCGTGTTTTCTGCCATCATTAAATGGCAGGGTGATTTGACTAGCACTGTAGCTATGAGGAAAAACATCAACCTTTGTTTAAGCTGTATTTGTATGTCTAAACTGTATATACCACACTTACTCAGACAGGAGGAACTTCTAAGCAGGGCCTCATGGACTATGTAGCTATTATATAGTTTGTAGGCATTTGCAGACATTAGGGTGTTCCTTTTTAATGATACAAAATAGAATACAGAGGAGTTGGAAGAGTTCCTTAAATATTTTCCTTTCATATTTTAAATGTCAGAGTTATAAAGAAAGCTGAATACCAGGGAAAAGTCCCAATTTTCTTCAAATGTACAAGCATTATTAGTTTGCCAAAAGTCTACATTTGTGGACCCTCTCTTAACTCTTTGCCTTTCCTCTTTCCTTCTTTCCTCAAAACTATTTTCTTAAGACTATGTGTCAGATATTTATTCTTATATCCTCCAGAATTACCTCAAATTAAAAGGTGTCTATATCATAGCTACAGTTCAGTTGAAACCAGGATATTAAGTAGCATGTGATAAGAGCACTGTGTTATGGATATTATTATCATTTTGCCCCAAGTTGCCCCATTGATGTTCCTTATAGTCAAGTAAAATGTTGATCGAATAATGGCTTCAATTATTGTGCCTTTTACACTCTTCTACACTATTACTTCTGAGGCTTTTTTTTTTTTTTTTGGAATGGTAATGACAATCTATTTGATGTTTCCAAAGGATCAGAGTTAAAATTTGCTAGACTGATAAGAGCTACAATTATAAGTTGCCAATTTGGATTTATAACTGTGAGTCAATCTATTGTTTGTCCTAATTACTTCAAAGATAGTATTTATCTCTAGCTTCTTGGAAGAAATGATTCTCCTAGGAGAATTTTATATACATTTATTAATGCACAAGCTTTCCTAAATTACAAAGCATCTTTTGAATTTTATGGTATATAAGATCATAAAGATTGTTCTAACACTTTCCAAAGAAATCATTAAATTGTCCAACAGTGCCTGTCTTCTCTTCGCAGTCAGCCCTGCATACCCACAGGAGGAAAGACACCCTTCTCTATCCTTAGAAGAACTCAAATTCCTATCACAGCTAACAGAATCCTTTGTGAATCTGGAAAACAACGTTCGGGAGCTGTTTCAAGAAACGCGTTCCTTGCTTAAGGTGCCCAGGAGTTCTCCAGGTACTGTGCTCCTCAGTTAAGCGTGCATGGACATTTTCTCTCTGACTGCTCCCTGCCATCTTAAATCTGTACCGTTATTTGAAAGAAGTATGTTGTGAAGTTGTTTAGATTCATATTTAGCATGATATACAGTTATTTTTTTTGTACTTTGAGAGTCCTAATTCTAATGGGCAAAAAACATCCTCAATATGTTTTGGATAATTTTCCTTGACTAAAATCATACCTCCCCTGACCCCCAAAGAACCACAGCCTGACCTGTGAAAGGCAGACTGGGTGGTGTAGCCCCCGTGCTCCTGCGGCCAACCAGCCAGCTGACCGTGTCCGGCAACGTTCCTCATCTCCTGAGGCTTAGCTCCCTCATCCTCAGAGTAGGCTTATACCAGTACAGTAGCTTTCGCTTTATTTTTAGGGCCAGATACTTCAGATTCCAACATGTAAAATGAAGTTGTAAAAAATTAAATGGCTTAGCATACTAAGTCATATATATGATATTTAAAGGATATAATCACAAATCAATAAATATGAATTATTACAAATATTAATTGTAATTTTATAGTATCTTGTTCTAAGTTAATTGGAACAAAATCTCTTTGAAGAACGTTTTACCTTGTAGATTAAAGTAACGGTTCTTACAATAGCAGTAGAACTCAAAGGCAATGGTCAAGGTATAATTTTTGTTGTCTTATATATATTTATAAGGGTTTTCATTTTATTCTCAAAGTTGTACAAAGTTCTCCTTCTCATATGGCATGCTGAGGGAATGGCTACATCTTCAAAACAAATTGAGGGAAACAGGAATTAACTAGCTAAAAGTTTCAACATGTAAACCACAATCTAAGAAAAAGAACCATCTCGCCTCTCTCTATGTAGAGCTTAATATTTTTCATTTACTTCGGCTTGTGAATTAGAAGAGATAGTGGGGTTGACGTTTGTTTTATGTTGAGCATAGTTAAATGGCTTCCTACTTTTCAGGTTAATGTTAGGTAGCACTGTTATAAAATAAATAATTTGATCATTATATTTGTTCTTTTCTATTGCTGTAACAAAATATGTGAACCTGGATAATTTAGAAAGGAAGGCGGTTTATTTGCCTCATAGTTTTGGAGAAAGTACGAAGTGTATGGTGCTGACGCAGGCAAGGATCCTTCCCCGGGTGGGGCTGCTGGGTCCCACCTATGACATTGTCCATGTTCAGTGTCCCCCAAGAGTCAGACTGTAACATATGAACTCTTGTAGTGCATTACCCAATTATACCCAAGCTGTAACCATCCCAAACCAAACTTTAGCTTATCATAGAAAAAGGGGGTGGAGTACAGACTTGCAATGCTAACAAGACTATAAGACAGAAAATGCTTTAAGCAAAAGACAAACAGGAAATTTAGATTTAATTAGGTGATAGAACACTATCTGGTTATCTAAATGGAACTGATTTGGGCTCAGAGAATCTTGAGCACTAAGACTTCTAAATTATTAGTGATATGGTAAGGCCTCAAAGGATATTACCTACTGGTAACTCATCCATCATGTCCAGCCAAGGTGATGCTTTCTCACATACCTACATACAGTTCATTTCAGATGATAAAGACAGTGAACTTCAGAATGTCAAGGTCTCCTAGAATCATCTTGTTCTCATCCTAGTTCAGCCCTAGACACTATGGATCAGTTATGAGAGAGAGCTTTGTCTTCCTGAAGTGCAATATGACTAAGATTGTTAGAGCAGCACTTCTTGAAATAACAAAGAATTGAAGGAAAGATGTTACCTGTTAATTTAAAAATAAAAAAGAAAGGCTTATTCCACTGTATTAGATTAGGACTGAGCCTTGCTGAGGCTTGCAGCCACTGTACACTCAGGAGCAGGCACTGCAATTGTTCTGTGAAATCAAAAAAAAATTTGTAATCACATCATAATACAGTCATTGCTGTATTGGTCACCAAATGCTGTATGACTGATAAAAATCTTTAATATGTTAACTATAGAATACATTAAAACCATATTTTGAGTTACAAAGTTCAATATTTAGAAATAATTTTTGACTGATAGGTATGAGATGTTTCAATAGTAGAACATCTCTTTGATATATTTATTTTTTAATTTTTCAAAATAATTTTATGTTCCAAAATATTTTTAACAATGCCCAAACACTTAAAATAATTTCTGTCTTCAGAATATCTTTAACACAGTTTTGTGGAATGAATGAATGAATGAATGGGTTTAAAGTAATAAAATTTCTTTAATTCACTCTACTTTTAGTTCCTATTGATGACCTCTAAATGCTATTAAACAGTAATCTAAAATTCTCGTGATATCTGCGATCCCATCCTCTCTTTTCCTGCATGTAATTCCAATTAGCAATATTTGCTGGAATCAAAAAGTTTATTGCATTTATTCAGTGTGTGTGTGTGTGTGTGTGTGTGTGTGTGTGTGTGTGTGTGTGTGTGTGTATACATGCACATATGGAGGTAGAAAAACAACTTTCAAGAATTGCTTCTGTCTTTCCACAATGTGGGTTCCAGGGATTGAACTCAGGTTGTCAGGCTTGGCATACCCACACCTTCCAAGCTGCCCCACAGGCCCCTGTGATAAATGTATTCTTTAATGTTGAAATTCATGGGTTTTAGTTTTGGTCTTGGTTGTGTTTTATGCAAGAACACCAAGATTGAATTGATCCTATGCAACTTTATATAAATGGCTGTAAAGCATGATCGTGAAGGAAATTATTGGGGGAGGGGAATTTATGTTTCTTTGAGTTTGTCAGTGTTAATTAGTTTGTATCAAAAGCATTGTCTTCTCAAGTTAGGAGAGAGAAGATACCCTAAGCTGAGTGATTATAGAAAGCGAAGGGTACCTAGTTGTACAAGTTTTGCTAGAAATTCTTTTTGGGAGATGACAATGGGAAGTGAGAACAAGCCACCTGGCTTACTCATTTTGTGAGCTTCGAAAAGTGGCCTTGTATGATTTTCAATTGAAATAGTCTGAAAAAAGCAAAGGTTTTTCTCCATTGCCCAGATGTTTTAAAAAATATCCAGGTGTTTGACATCACATTCAATAAATAAATAAATAAAGCCACCAATCATTTTACTTTCTACTTTAATTTTTACTATTACATTCCAGACTTAGCCAAATTGACAATTCTCTTAGTAATCTGAATTTTGTAGATACAAGAGAAATCTTTTATGAGAAATAAAAAATTAGTATTTGTACTTAATTGTTTTTGTTTGGTGAGATTTGTTGGTTTTCTGACTTTGTCATTTAGAAAGTGATAGAACATTGTTTGGCTGTACATCAGTGCAGTCATACTGCGTCTTTTATGTGATGTCATGGTATTTTATGGGTTTGGTTTGGCGGCATTTCTGATGCCCCTTCAGAATTAAGTAGTTCTCAGGGCAGTTCCTCAATTTTTCCAAAGGTGGCATCTGAGATTTATCTAAACCAGGAGGCTTCTTGGTCCTCGTTTCTCTTTAGTCCCAGCAACGACAAAGCGCAATGGCTGCTTCAATTGGATGTGAGAAGAACACTTAGGGTTTGCTCAGAAGAATCAAAGATTTCAGATCTTCTGAAAGATTGTTTGTACTCTTAGGGGGTCTTAAGAGGGGTCAAATGGCTTCTAAGAGTTCCTTAGCTAGATGGTTAAGGGACTGTATTAGGGAGGCGTGTGTAGTTAAGGTAAAGAGGCTCCTAGGGTTTCCAAAGCTCATTACTCTAGGACTTTAGCTGTTTCTTGGGCAGAGAGGTCGAAGGCTTCAACATTGGAAATTTGCAAGGTGGCCACCTGGGCTTCTCTTCATACTTTGTTATGGTATTATCTCTTGGATGTAGTCTCTTCTACAGATTCAGCTTTTGGTGGGAGGTTGCTTGTGAGCCAGAAAAGAGCAGTGAAGAAAAGAAAGACTTGCACTTCCCACTTAGAGCTGCCAACAAGGCAAGTTGCTTTGAAGTGCACACAATGGGAACCTATGAAGACCAATTTGGGTGTGAAAGTGGATGTCACAGGGAAGTACTGCCAACCTCCAGTCCCTGTGAAAGAAAGCAAAGCGGCAATGTGCAAACTAGCCAGAAGTGTAAAGTGAACCACAGAGAACACTGTAAGGAAAGCTAGTGAGCAGCTGGCACTCTTGTGACCCTCTGAGCTCTTCTGAGGTACATAATCTAGGCAAATGCTTGGCGCAGCCACTGTTGATTTCATGCAAATCACTATGTTTCCAAGTGATGAGCCAAAAGTAGACAATGAAGTGTGTACAGAATTGTTAAATATTTTAAGTAGGTACAATAATTCCCCAGTTGTTCAAAGAACTCATAGAATTTTATTTTGCCAAGTTTTGAAATAGACCAGTTGAATTACAAAGAAATATAAAATGTTGCAATCTTATTTCCATGAAATATTTTATTAGTGTTTACCCAGTGTTATGAATTCTGCCTAAAAATTATGCTGCTTACTTTTGCACTTAATGTTAAGCTTCTTAAAAGTCTTTTAATTTGGAAGTATTATATTTTAAAGATTAATATAAGTATTAATATAATATATATTATAATATAATTACTATAAGTTACTCAATCTAGAATTATGCACCAGCAAAAAAGGTTTAGGAACATTATATTTTTTCTTACTTGTCTTGAAGATAAACAGATGGTCTCTATCATCTGAGCCCTTTGTTTATTGAATAAATGTAATGTATTCTAGAGTTAGTGTTAAATATAAGGTAGTGAACTTTTTTTTCCGAAGACTTAAACTGCAGCTCAACATTGGCAGAGAGTTATTTCCAGAAATAGATATGCAAAGATTATTCTTCAAGATACTGTTATTCTTCCAGGGTAAATATCTCTTAAAATAAGCTAGTTTTATGGGCTTCTGTGGAGTATTCAGACAAATTGGTTTTGAATAGTACTATACGCATACCGTAAAGTTTTGAAGCAAACCAAAGAATATATACTGAAGATGAAATTGCATCCTTTTTCCACTTGTCTACTTGTAGTTGAAACAACTACATTTACACATGTTCCTGTATTAAAATAACAAGCTATTATCATCTTATATAAAGGTTCTGTTTATTAACAATAAGAAAATTCAGAAACATTTTCTGAGCAAAGAGAAGGAAATAAATCCATAATCATTGACTATAAAAGGAACAACTAGGACGAGAAAAGTGGCTAATCATTAAGAGCACTTGCTCCTCTTCCAGAAGACCTCAGCACCATTCCTAGCACCCACTTTGAGCAGCTCAAAACAAATAGTAACTCCACTTCCAGGGAATCCACTGCCCTCTTCTGTCCTTGGCAGGCCCTGCATGCATGTGATACATATACATACACTCAGGAACACACAAACAACACTCAAACACACACACACACACACACACACACACACACACACATATACATAAAACAGAACAATAAATCTTAAGGGGGGAAAAGGAATCAACCATTGTAGATGTAATTGGCATATACAAGTTAGAGCAGGTTAAAACTTACTGTGTGGGAAAACTGCACACACAGTAGATGCGTATACACAAACATAAATATATGAATACTTAATGAATATATTCAGTAAGATGGAGATCAATGGCAGAAGTAGAATGATATCTGGCATATACAAGATACAGAGCTGCTATAAATGTATAACTGGATGAATTCTATATGCTAATCATATTTATGCTTGCTACACATGCTGAAGTATTTCCATTGTTATATGTAATTTTTTTGATACTTTATTTACAAATCCAATGTTTCCCCCTTTCTAGGTCTCCACTTTGGAGACCACCTATCCCCTCCCCCTCCCCCATCTCTATGTGGGAATTCCACCTCCCACCCACCCGCCCGCCGACTCGCATATTATTACCTTGACATTCCCCTTTACTGGGGCCTCTCCTCCCCCTGATGGCCAACAAGGCCCTCCTCTGCCACATATGTGGTCCAAACCATGGGTCCCTCCATGTGTATTTTTTGGTTGGTGGTCCAGCCTCCAGGAAGACCGGGGGAGCAGGGGGTCAGGACAGTTGACACTGTTGCTCCCTCCATAGGGCTCCAGACTCCCTCA
>CM052716.1:68822690-68874157 GCA_028551405.1 Uromys caudimaculatus | reverse complement strand
TCCAGGGCTTGCTGTGGTGGGAGAGCTGGGTTCTGATGGTGCCAATTACTCTTGGTTTTTGTTCCTTATGTTCTTACCCTTGCCTTTTGCCATCTTGTTAACTCTGATGTTAGCTGATCTTACTCTGTTTGGTTGTGGCTTGCCCCTCCTGCAGGCCTCTGTGTCAATACTCCTTAAAGACCAGCTCTCTCTGAGACGTGTTTGGGTTTGGAGAGCTGTGGCACAGGGTCTGCTCTGGGGTGCAGACAGAAATCAGAAGGATCTTGTCCCCAGCTGTCCCTTGGTTCCTATGTCCTGATGGCTCTGCAAGGGTCCTTCTTGGTCCAGTGAGTTTGAACAGAAGTGGTGGTTTTGCCTGTGCTCAAAGGTGTGTCATCACTCCTGGGATACCAGCCCTCTCCTGGAGTCCTGTGGCCCAGGCTGAGGTCCCCAGGCACAGACCCTTGGTGTCCCAGGCAGAGGTCTCCACCCACAGATGGAAACCTGAAGGTTCAGAGGTTTCCTGCCACCGAGTTCTCAGGCCCTGGATCCTGCTGGATTCGGGCAGGTCTGGGTGAGAGGTATTGCTCCCCTTAACCCCACTCACGGCTTTTCCAAGCTCCTGGGAGGGTAGCTTTCTCCTGGTGCTCATTGGCTATGGACTCCTAGTGGCCCAGCGTTATATGTAATTTTATCAGATTTTCATTGATGAATATTTAGGTGTTCTGTACTTCATTTGTTACCATGAGGTTATGGCAAATATAGGTGTCTTATGTTTACACTACTCTAGCTGGAAGACAAATTTCTTATGTGCAATTGTTAATTAAATGGGCATGTTCACACAGAAGATGAAAAGCCACAAACTAAAAATAAGAATTTCACAGTACATGTCTGATAATGGATTCATATCCAAATATACAAAGAACCTTTAAAATTCAACAAGACAACAAGCAACCTGATTTTAAAATACATCAAAAAGCTAAAGAGACATCTCACCAAAGATGACAGATGGTACTGACTAAGCACATGAAAATATTCAACAAAATAGTACATCACCATGGTAACACATATTAAAACAAGATATTACTATACACCTATTAGAATAGCAAAAATCCAAAAATGCTAAAATACCACTTTCTGTCATATATGTAGCACGAAAGTAATTTTACTCATTGCTGTTAGGAGTGTGAAATGACACAGCATCTTTAGTAGTCAGTTTGGCGCTGTCTTACAAAGCTAAACATAGTCTTGCCATGTGATCTAAGATTGCACTTCAGGTATCTATCCAAGTGAAAACTTATATCCATACAAAAACCTGCCTATGAATGTTTATGGCAGCTTTAATCATAATTGACTAAGAAGTTCTCCAGTAGGTAAGTCGATAAACAATCTGTGGTATATCAATACAATGGAATATTACTCATCAATAAAAATAAGATTATCAAGACATGAAATGATATGGAGGAACCAAGGATGCTTATTGCTAAGTAAAAGAAGGCAATCTAAAATATTACATACTATGTAATTCCAACTAAATAGTGCTATGGAAAGATAAAACTATAAACATTGAAATGATCTGCACTGACAGGAAAAGGGTGAAGGAATGGTACATAGATTATAGAGAGACATCTTTCAAACACTGAGAATATTCCATGTGACACATTATTAGTAGAGACATGAAATCACAGACTTGATAATGTCCACAGAATAATTTAACATAAAGAGTAAATCCTATGGGAAAATGTGAAAATATATAATATTGTCTTAGTTCATCAGTTGTAACAGTTGTAACAAATATACAATATCATCACAAGATGTTAAACATAGGAGAATTTGAGAGGCTCTGCCAGAGCCTGACAAGTACAGAGGTGGATGCTCGCAGCCAACCATTGGACTGAGCATGGGATCCCCAATGGAGGAGTTAGAGAAAGGACTCTAGGAGCTTATGGGGTTTGCAACCCCATAGGAAGAACAACAATATCAACCAACCAGACGCCCCAGAGCTCCCAGGGACTAGGCCACCAACCAAGGAGTACACATGGAGGGACCCATGGCTCCAGCTGCATATGTAGCAGAGGATGGCCTTGTTGGGCATCAATGGGAGGAGAGGCCCTTGGTCCTGTGAAGGCTTGATGCCCCAGTGTAGGGGAATGCTAGGGTGGGGAGGCGGGAGTGAGTGGGGGGGGTGGGGGAAGACCCTCATAGAGGCAGGGGGAGGGGGAATACAAAAGGGGATACCATTTGAAATGTAAATAAAGAAAATATACAATTTAAAAAGCAAAACAAAACAAAACAAAACAGGAGAACTTGGAGATGGAGAGATAGCTCGGTACTTAAAAGTACTTGCTGCTCTCTGAGAGATCCAATATGTCCTTCAAGGGCAGACCTCGGTGATCTTTTCTTCCACTAGGACTCATATATTAACTGATCTACCATATCCTAATAGCTGCAGAAGCTAGAAACCAAAGCTTTAACTTGCTGGTCATTTGGAGACACTTATCCAAACAGAAATAGAGGTGTGATTACTTAAATAGGATTTCCTTTAGCATTCAGTGTACATAAGTGTTGAAATTAACTTTTTCATCAGAACAAAATATATTTCTTTCTGGGGAACTCTATTCTTTAGAAAATATTCATAATTAAATTCATAGAACTACATTAAGGAGGAAAACATCACCCATCTACTAAATTAATTTATTGGTCAGCTCTCTACTGAAAAAAAGCCACCAATGTGGCTTGCTTAGAAAATACAGAAAAACTAGTTGTTAAAATCCCTTAAAGGCTAAAGAAAACCAGGCTTATAGTATGTAATTTATCATCATATGCTAACTTCAAGCCACACAAAGGTAAGTGCTAAATTATTCATTTAATCAAACTATGATTAATGCAATCTTGATGTTAAAGTGGAATGATTTCTTCTTGTGTTTATTTACCACATTTTGAAAGTCTCTTCTCCCACCATGTGAAAGGGTGAGTTTCTTCATTATAAAACCTAACATTGCAAAAATAGTTCCATTTTAAAAGTTAGTGATTATCTTATGTCTGTCTCAGTGTTTGTATTTTTCAAATTAACCATCATTAGTAATTACTAAGAACATATCTTTTATCCTGACATACTGTTATTTCTCCTTGCAGTCTGTTCTTTAATGATGATGTTGATGATGAGTGTATATGTCTGTGTACATACATGTGTGCAGATACACGTTCATGTTTTTACATGCAGGTAGAGGCTACAAGTCAACATTGGATATCTCAGTTTCTCTCAAACTTACTTAATATTTGCACTTGTGTTACATTTATTGTGTGTCTCTGTATGTGTTTCTGTGTGTATGTGGGCATGTGTGTGCCACAGCACACATGAGATAAGATATCTGGGACAACTTTCAGGAGTTCATTCTCTCCATGATGTAAGGTCATGGAGACCAAATGGCAGGGCCTTTACTTGCTGTACCATCTTGCAGGCCCAGCAGATTATTTGTTTGAGACAGTCACTGAATCTGGAACTTTACAATTCAGCTACACTGAGACAAAGGATCTTTATTTGTGTACATTTATATGCATCTGTGCCAAATAGTAATATAATCAGCATACACATTTCATTAAGTTGTATATCGAAAGGAATCTGTATCTTGTATATGCCTGCATAATTGTAATACTGCCACCAACCTACATCTTATTGACTATATCCCCTATGTATCCATGTATGTGTATGCTTATGTGTGTATATCTACTGTGTATGTGCTTTTCTATATAATTAATGTGTGAATCACACCTACAATAGTTGGTTCTTTTTAAATGTTATTTATTTGTTTAATATGTATGTGTGTCTGCCATAGTATATGTGTGTGTGTGTGTGTGTGTGTGTGTGTGTGTGTGTGTGTGTGTGTGCATCATAGGCATGCAGTGCCTGGAATACATGCAAGGTAACAACCAAAGAGAGCCTCACATCCCTGCAACTGGAATTAGAGGCAGTTTTGAACTGCCTGAAGTAGGTACTGGGAAACCGAACCTGGGTCTTCTTGAAGAGCACTAAGTGTGCTTAATGACTTAGCTGTCCCTATAACCCTGTTTTTCTTTCTTTCTTTCTTTTTTTCTTTCATTTTTAATTATTGCCTTTGTATTTGTTTCCTTCTCTTTCCTTAGGAATACTGGAGAAATCTAATAGGGCAGTCATGATAGAGAAGCGTACAGCAAAGGAAAACAATACTCCAACAGAGCCATTATTACCAGTACAAGAGGTGAGACATTTTATTTACATATAATATGATTACCTTTCTGTGGGTCTATTGTGAATCAAAGTATCCATGTTTTCTCTTTTTCCTCAAAATAATCTTAATTGAAATTTCCTCAGAATTTTTAGGCAAAAATCCAGAAGAATTATTGTCAAGTAACTAAACAACAGATGCTATTAAGGATGTTAGGAATATAATCCTTATACACGGTTGGTGGGAATGTTAGTTAGGTCAGCCACAGTGGAGATCAGTGTGGAGTTGCCTCCAAAAATAAAAAAGGTAAATGTATCCACATAAGCTTCCTGTGCCAGTCTTTGGTATACACAAGGAGGAGTCTAAGTCATCACACATTGGAGAGAGCTACTTACTCACTTTCATCCTGTCTCCATTAACAGTAGCCAAATCATAGAGACATCCTAGGCATCTGTCAGTTGGATGGGTGGATAAAAACAATGTGGTATATATACAATATATTTGTTCATTCATAAACAAAAGTATGTATATGCATTGCAGATGCATAGTTGTTGAAATATAAAAAAATGAAGACAGTAGGCTGAAAGGACATGACTTTTGACCTGATCTTTGTTTGTTTACTCAATTTGGATGGAGTGAGATTATCATATCAAATGAGTAAGCAAGACTCAGAAAGACAAATAGATATTTTTTCTCAAAGTGTGGATTCTAGACTAAACAAGACTAGACAAGACTAGTGAGTGAAGTGAGGGGGATAAAGAGAGGATGAGGGACAGTGGACACATTTAAACCACTGTGGATAAGACTGTCAAGATCTCCAGACAGAGTTCGTTAATATGCAAGTAATATGAGCTAACAAGCTAAAGACACTGTCTGCAGAAGCAGAGTTGGGTCATTGTTCTCTTGCACAGTCAGGTTCATGTAATGCTATAAAATCAGGAATCAAGAAATTTTTGTTCCCATATTGGCTCAGGACCTGTATGTAGAGAATGTAAACCACAGATAATTATTGAAAAGAGATAATCATGTCTACCAGACTTTCTTGCTCTGTGGATTGTAGTAATGTCTGTATAATTAAAAGTACTGATAAAATATTGGAGTGCAAAAGTTTCAGAAGAAAATTGTAATTTTCTGCCCCTCATCTGTGAGAGCCCTAGGCAGTGTGGTGATTCTTGGTGTTGCATTCTGGTCACACCACATTCTGCATGTGACTACAGTCCCACTTGGCAGTGTGTCATACTTTGGTTTCTGATGACAGGCTTGGTCTCTTAAAGCACAGTACCTTTTCTTTGCTTCTGCAGTTCTAGGAGTGATTGGGATTCACTGCTGAGTTGTGTTTCACAGTTTCTGCTTAGCCACTCCACAATTCCTTCATCTAAGTTGCTGTTAGTTATCTTTGCATCACTGTAACAAAATACCTGAAGGAAGGAAGGAACTTAATCAAGGAAGAAAGAATGTGCTTGTTTTATGGTTTCAGATTTCCTCCTGTCATGGGGGTAGGAGGAGCATGACACCAGAAGCAGCTCAATCCATATCAACAGGAGCCTGAGGTGGCTGCTCACATCATTGTGACAAACTGGAAGCAGAGAGTGGGATAGGAAGTATCCAAAATCAGTACAACCGAAAGGCATGGCCTTAGTGATCTATTTGATCCTACTGTGCCTTACTTTCTAACATTTTCACAGCCTCCCCAAACAAGATCACCTTCTGGGAGCACGGGTGCAAACATGTGCCTACAGAGCAGTGGTTCTTCCTACTGCTGCAACCCTCTAATACACTTCCTCATGTTGTGGTGACCCCAACCATGAAATTATTTGTGGCTACCTCATAACTATAGTAGTGCTATTGTTGTGATTTTTAATGTAAATATCTGATATGCAACCACCAAAAGGTACTAACCCACAGGTTGATAACCACTGATATAACATATAACCATAAAAGTTATCATTAAATACTTCCTTTTGAAATTCTTTGAGTGGTTTCTGCTTTCTTGCTTAATCCTTTCTAATACCTAGGGTAAATATTTTAAAAGACCAGTGTCTGTGTAGTCCATAACAGTTCCCTAGCTCAGAAAGCTTCAGCCACAACAGAGCATCAATAAACTCAGCATGAGTCTAGTATTAGGTAATAGGAGATAGGATTTAGTAATTCCTAACTGTTGTGTCCTGAAAAGAAAGGCACTCAGTTCCTCCATGTTTTCTTGGATTAACTAACAAATGGTCTTTATTTTAAGTGGAATGTGTGTGATGCCAAATATCAGATGGGAAGAGAAGAAATAAGCAATCTTTCATGAAATAAATAGACTTTTAGAAGATGGTTTCACTGTGTAAATGTTTTCAGTTTTCTTTGTAAAAGCAGTGATTTATGTCTTTGTTTTTCATATGTGGAAGGGGAGTTCATGTGGAGAAGCAGACTGCAGTCACATATCAATTATCCCAGGAAAACATAACCCTCTGCACAAGCAGAAGAAAGGATGGAGAAAGTGGCTCTAGCCACACCAATCAGCTGCAGATTTTGCCAAACATGTTCTTTAAATGTACAAGGAATTTTAATGAATATTTGTGCTTCAATAGATAAAGAAGCAAGAAAAGAAACTAGGGCCTTTGTTTCTTTTTATTTTTTATAGAGATAGTTTCCTTTAACATTTAATCATAAATACACCCTAACGACTTACTGTTATGTCACAGGCTGTAATTTTTCCATCTCTGATGACCTAAGTTTGATTCCTACATCCCAGGTGGAGAGAAGACCAGATTCCTGAAAGTTGTCCTCCAACCTTTACATTTAAGAAAGGAGATGAAGTTATTGGTTAATTGTATTCAAATATAATTGAGAGATTGATTTCTGCTCTATGTTAATAAAGGATCAAAAAAATTTTAGACAGGAACGTTTAGTTACATTTTGAGTATAGTAAAACAAGAGCTGTTATTTTGACTACCGAGTTATAGACTCATGAGCTATATATAAACCATAATTATTATTTTCTATAGTTGTAAAAAATGTTGTAAAATTTTGTTGGATTGGTTGTACGTGTAACAAATTAGGCTAATGATTTTGCCCTCCGTAATTCATAGGTTGGCTTTCCCTCATTAGTGTATATGTGCATATGTTCATGTGTGTGAGTACAAGCGAAGGTGCATACATGCCAGGGTTATGGTGGACGTCAGAGGGCATTGTTCAGGAATCTGTTCTTTCCTTGGAACATGGGCCTTGGGCATCAAGCTGAGGTCCTTAGGTTGCATAGCAAGGCCATTTGCCATTTCACAAGTCCTGACCTCAGCACTCTTAGTCTGAAAGGGACCATAGAAACCATCTAGTTCAACTAAAATCTCTAATATCAAGAAAAACAAAAATTCAATCAGGGAACAGGATCTACCTTAAAATTATTTTTATTAGTTTTATTATGTATGTATGTGAGTATGGGAGTGTTATGTATATATGTGTGCAGGTGCCAGAGAAGGCCAGAAAGCAAAGCACTGCATTACTGGGACTGGAGTTCAAGGAGGTTGGGAGTCACCTGATGTGTGTTGGGAACAGAACTCTGGTCCTCTGCAATAGCATTCAAGCACTCCCAACTGCTGAGCCATTTATTTAGTCCTGCACCCATAGCCTTCTGTAGCTGAAGGAGGTGACAAGTTACTACAAACAAGGTACACTAAGTGGAGCTTGAGCATAAGCATAGATTTAAACTTCTTACTATGCTTTGTTATAGAGCTCTAGAGTGCATTAGGGAGCTTGGAGGACATTTATATTCAGATATATTTCCACATGAGACCAAGACTTAAAACAAAATTAAACTAAGTGTACCGATTAGTTTTTGTCAACTTGACACAAGCTGAGGTATTCTGGGAATAGAGACCTTTAACTGGAGGACTGTGTTCATCAGATTGACTTGTAGGTGAGTCTGTGAGGTATTTTCTTGGTTGATGATTGGTGTTGGAGAACCCATCCCATTGTGGGCAGTGCCTACACAGTTCCTAAATTGAACAGAGTTGAGCTGAGCAAGCTATGGAGAGCAAGACAGTAAGGAACACCCCTTCATGATTTCTGCTTATGTTCTTGTCTCCAGATTCTTGCTCAGACTTCCTTCAATGACTAACTGTGATTGCTATGTGTAAGCCAAATAAACCTTTCCATCTCTAAGTTGCATTTGATGATAGTACATTATCACAGTAATGAAAGCCAATTAGGACATCAAGATTATGACATTCTTATTTTTTTTTTTTTTTTGGTTCTGTTATTTTAAGCAAGAGAAACAACATGAAGTTCAGTGGGTAGACAGGTCTCAGGGTAGAGTGGAAAGAATATGATCAAACTATATTGGACAGAAACTGTAAACTATAAGGTAAAATAAAAAGAAGAAAAGAAATGCCATATGAAAGAGTTGTATATGAAAATGGTCTATAAAATAAAAATATACTGTGAAGCCACTTGCTTGAAACATAACTAGGAGTGCCTACCCCTTTGTGGATGGATGGAATCAATAAAATTCTAAGCAAGTTAAAACCTAGAAAGGTGAAATGTGTGTCTTCTCTAAGAAATTTATTTTATTGCTGTTTTCCTTTTTAGCATATCTGGAATCCAAAGATTAAAAAAGAAGTCAAAGATTGAATATTAAATACTAACTTATGTTGCAATTCTTGTTAACAACAAACTGTAAAAAGGTTATAAAAATTTAATCTAGAGTTTATTAAATGTTTCGAATTTTAAGGTTGTTTTATGTGATAGGCTGTAACTATAGCATTCAGCTCTTGTTAAAGATAGTTTTATTGAACTATACTTAAAAGATTAATTTTGAAAAGAGTTTTTGATTAAATCCACAGGAATTAAAGTGAGATGTCAATATATTGCTGTGTGTAAGAATGCACATGTTTTTATATATTGCTTCATTCACAAGGTAATATTCTTCAGGCTGTAAGAATGCTTTTGAGAGTATATCAGAGGATACCTTTATTCTATATGTTGAATGAAAGTACTAATTTTATATTTATAGCAATTGAAAAATTTGCTCCTAAGTTAAATGAATATGATTTTATATACATTTATATTTCAGGCGACTTTACCAGAGTTTGGCTGGAGAAATGCATTTAAAGAAGTGTCTCTTGTCATAACACACTGCATATCAGCAGCCATTGAAGGTTTTTCCACAAAAGTTCTCCAACAGGAACAAACTGAAAGGACCTCATCTGCGAGCTACACTATAAACCTTGTAACCATTCCGCAAGTGTGGCCAGAAAGTCACGTATTTCCAGAGGAGGAGCAACCAAAGGGAGTCGCCAAGGCAAGTGTCAGATGCTGCTGCTACCTACCAAGGCATTACTTCATGTTTGTTCTCTTCATTTTTGGAAGATTGTAAAAGCAGCCTATATGGAAAGTACACAGTACCCAGTCCACTGTTGATTCTCTTCTCTGGTGTCTATAGTCCAGAACTACCAAAAGGACCTGTGTCTCTTTATTTATTCTGAGGCAACCTGAAAGGTGGTCTCAGTGAGTTGGGAAGTGCTGGCAGAGCTGGAATGATTGAGGAGACCTTTGAGAGATAAAGGGGAACCAACTTGTGTTACAGCGAGCTTTAAAAATCTTTCCACCTGAGTAACTATCCTAGCCTGTTTTGAAAGTCACCAGAACCTGCTGAGGAGATGTAAAGCAATTCAGTACAGGTACTCTGTAGTAAACCCCCTATAAACTCAGCAGTCAGTGGTGGGTGTTTGTCATCCTGAGGCTCTGTAACCCTTCCTGGGGAGCCCTGCTGACTAGAGGCAAGAAGGTGCCTTCAGCCCCTCTCCCATCAAAGAGATCAGATACATATTAAATAGCAAAACCAGACACAATCCTTCTGAAGTATTCTGGCTCCTTAGCCATAAGAAGACATTACATGAGATCGTTCCTGTTGCTTCTGAACTATTTAGGCCAAACTGATATTCTATATATTGTTTAGTAAAATATGTTTGTGTGTGAAAATTTAATAGAAGAAAATTAGGTGAAATTCAAAAGTAATGTGAAATTAATATCAAGAGTACATATTATTTTGAGTTTGTTGATTACTCATAAAAGTATTGCCACGTAAAGCTGGCTCGTGAGTTTTTCCTAGTGTCTGCCTCATGTGCATAAGGTTTGAAGGTTATATATAGAAAGGCATCATTTTGATATTTCCTTATTTGACATGAAACATTTAACTTTCTACAACTGAAAAATTGATTGTTATAAAGCTGCATCATTATATTTATGTTTGATGCCAAATTCATTATTTAGGAATTTGGCTCCATTGTATATAAATTACACAGTGCTGTCAGAGTACAAATAACTCTGTGCCACATTTCTTTCTCCCTAGTTTTGTTCTGACATCATGGAAAAGCTGGATACAATGCTTCCACTGGCCCTGGCCTGCCAAGGTGATTCTCCTCAGGAAATTGGAGGGAACGTGGTGGAGGCCTGCTGTAAAGTGGCAACAGCTGTCCTGGAGAGACTGCAGGAGAGAAGCAAGGAGGTCCCTTCCAGAGCCCCGCTGAAGAACCTGCACATCACCCTGTCCTCGGCAGCATACGTCTCGCAGCGATTCACGCACTACGATAAACTCATGAAAGAGACAATTAAGAAGTGAGTGTCTTTAAACAAAGTTGATGTTCATGCTTCAGGAAACACACACTCTTCAGATTTCACAGAATTTAAATGTTGACAATAACCATGGAGGAGCACATATAATGGCGAATTATTTTCATCTTTCTCTATAAAAAGGTCCAGTGTGAGTCATGTTAAACAAATGTGTAGATACTAACCAAGGCAATCCCTATGAGAGACATGCGCAAAAGAACACACAGTGTTCTGCGTGGTTTTGTGCCAAGACTGAATTTTACCTTGTCCTTTTCCTAATGTGCATTAAACTGACCACATAGAAAAGAAAGATCAAACTTGTTTATGTCCTGCATATAAACATTTGTGAAATACTCACTTCTTGCTTCTGCTTCCAATCCAACAGGCTGGTAGGAACTGCCAGAGTGAATAAATGCATTTCAATCCATCATTGTGCCTAGTGTAAACATATTGCAGGACATTTATTTAGTAATAAACTATCCATAATATTTGAAAAGGAAGCATCTGCCAATCTTAATTCTCATGTACTAGTAGTCAAAAAATACAATATGTTTTCTCTATAGAGATAAAAATTGCTATGGGTGCTATCAAGTGGTCTTTTTGGTTACACTTGAATTTTGTAAAGCATACTATGGTTCCTTGAAATGAGGATGTGGACTTGCCAGTCCAGTGCAACCTAAGGATCTATTCTATATTCTTTATTCAGCCGTCATAGTCTCTTAAGCTATGAAAGACAGAAGTATGATATAAATAGCTGAAGATAAAAGTGAAATAAATTTGGCTCAATGTAAGATGCAGTTATGTTATTTCTTTAATTCTCATAAGTCGTCAGATGTTGTGATTCATACTTGAATTATAAACAAAATATGGCAGAAATCACTTCATTTCAGTAGACTATTCTAAAACAGTTTATAAGATAATTGACATCTACAAAATTATAATTTTTAAAAAATAGAGTGTATGAGATGTGTGATAGCTTTCGAACAGTTCCTTCTGACAAGTGCATGTTGTAATAATGATAACCTAATGCCTAAATAATGCACGATCGCCAGTAATAGGCTCACAAAGGACACTTTTAGTTTCCAGCGAGACACTGACAATGCAGTTTGTCTCCAGTTTGAAGTGCATATGTGTAGAACAGCAGATGTACATTTCAAAGGACTTGGAAAACAAAGACAGGCTCCCCCCACATACTTTTCTTTCTGGAAAGTGAATGTGGATACAGCCTTCAGCTTTGGGAGGAAATGAATGATTGATATCTAATAATGAAAACCATTTGTAGTGCTGGGGGTTGTTACCTCCTACTGCACAGACCTTAAATCTCTGTCTCTTTGATCATTCCCTCTGAACAGACCCATATTCCTGGTGCCTGTCCAGCGATATCAGGAATTCATCAACACTGTGCAGTTTCAGGTTACAGACTACTGCGTCAGAGTTTGTGCTACGAGCATTTTACAGGATGCTGAGAGCCACCACTGGGATGACTACAAAGCTTTTTATGAGGTGTGAAGTTAAGTTTACTGTTCGTCCTTTTTACACAAATATGTTTTACTGCCTACCTGCTTTCTGGCTAATTAGAAACATGAGCTCCGTATTACTAAAACACAAAGCCTGTTAGGATAATATTTTTTAAATATTGAATTTGTATTTAGGAGAAATACTGTCTTTAGAAACCTGAAATAAATTAGACATCAGAACTCCCCTTCTGCTTAAAAGTAAAAATAACTTAATTTAAGTTGCAGAATTGCAGCACTGTCTGAAGCAGAGTATAATGAGATTCAATGACAACTCAGAGATAACAAGAGCTGGCTGGAGCCTTTGTGGTTTTCCAAAGCTACCAGATATGTGTTTCCTTGCACCTCCCTTGGAGTGTATTTTCATCCTGTTTAATAAATGCTTATTATTAAGTAGCCTTACATTTATGCTTATTTTTTTTAACTCCTCATTCCTAAGAGCACATTTTAAGATGCATCTTACCATTTTGTATTTCACTATTTTCATTCAGCTTGTTTTGAAATCCCAAACATTGACCAAATGATAGCCAAATAATCTCCAATATAACCGAACTGAGAATCAATTAAAATTTTCATGGCCGGTCTTCACTAGTTTGTTTTTCACCAAATCCCACAGATTATATGTAGACCACATAATATTTGAAATTAATTCCAGGCAAGGGTAAAATATTTATGAATCTTTAACATTTTTTGAGGTTTAAAAGTTTCAGTGACCAGCTTGTCTTCTTAGCTTTTCCATTGCACCCTTTCTTCTGGATGACATCTTATGATCTTCATTATGCTTGATCGTCTGAGCCACTGTGGAGTACTTAGAAAAGGAGAGTGGGCTCTTCTCAGCAATCACTCCTGCCATCCTCGGCACGGGCAGTATTTGTGACTGAGATATCATAGGTGCTGTGAAAGCAGACGTTCCCATCCTGCTCAGGCTGTCTCGTGTCTCCTTCCAGCCCTCCCCAGGTACTTTTGCTCTTTGCAAGAGTATCCATACATCATTTTCCAAACTCGGTACACTTCCAACATTAGTGGTAGCAGTGAGCAGAGTGAGAGATGAAGGGGCAGCAGTACAGCTGGCAGCCTGAGATAAGAAAGAAAGTATTGGTCTCCTTTCTCCTGGAAGCAGTGCACACTCTACTTGCCTTGAGGTAAGCAGAGACAGAGAGTGGAGCCATCCTGTTTCAAACTGTTTCAATATGTCCAGGTACTAATGAACAATTTTGTATGATGTTTTCAGTGAGGAATAGATATCATTTTGGTACATACTCAGGATATTTGTTTCCTCTGCAAATCAAGGACTAGAATAGTTGTGCCCTGTAAATAATGTGTATGTGCTGATAACCAGTTATTGGAGTTACTGAGTATTTAAAAAAAAAAAATTACCGTGTCACAAACACACAGCTCTTAGATCTTATGACAATGCTTTTGCTTCAAAAATAGAAATAAAGAAACTGTTACTCTGTGATTACATGGTACTTGAGCTTACTTATTACATGGTCAGTACTTACAATTTAATTGCACAGTTAATGGTTGTTCTTTGTGTGTAGAGGGAAAATAAAGTGATCCTGTTTTCTATTTACCAAAAATAAGATGGTTCAGAAAATAGCCCCGGTTTTAAACTGTTTTGACAAGTGGTGTACCTGACATGGTTGTATCCGCTTATTGGCTCTTTTTTTCCTCTTCTGCTCCATGCCAGCTGATTTGTGGGAAAGGACCACATTAGTAAAGTGAGATGATGCACGACTGATTAGAAATGAAGGGGTGGACAGGGATCTCAGAGAAACCAATGCCCATGTGCACAGCGAAGTAGAGAAAGCGGAAAGAATCTACAAGCTAGGGAGTGATGCTTGCTCATGTTTTATGATAGCAAGTAAACTAGACACACACATGTCTATATTCTAAACATGTCAGGCTGCAGGATACAAAGAGCCAGGCCCTTTCCATTGAAGTGTTGCTTGGATGATACAATGGGTATTGAGATTGCATGTTTAAAATTAAGCTTCTGTATCGTTGACATATGCTCAATTTTAGTAACTTGAGTTTTCAAATAGTCAAAGAGTAAAGAATTATCTGTTCAGAGATAATGCTGAGTGGCTTCCATAATAAAGCCCAGATGCTTGTTTCCTGATATATAATCTAAGCAAATGTTCACATCTGTTTACATTATAATGGGTTGACAATAACAGATGTTTATTACAGAATACTTTTGAAATGACAACAAGCAGGGAAACAGGTCAAAAAATAAAGTCTTATTTAGCTTAATGAAATCCTCTCCACTCATACACCCATACTGAAATTGTATTCGTTTAGGAAGAATTGCTAAAACAAAGGGCATTTTTGTGAGACCACCTCAAAAGCATGAAACAGTTTATAGTCTTTAAAATGTGCATAGTACATTTTGAACAGAAAACAAAATCTCTGTGCTAAAGGATAACAATAAAATGAACTGGTTTTCTGTATTTTAAAATCATTGCAAGTCCTGTTGATCACACTGTTACTCAGCCATAGCCCTCACCACCAGTCCCAACATTAGCTGGGATCAAGGGTCCCTTTTATTTGCATGTGAAGCTCTGAGTAAATCAAGCTTTGAGACTCCTCTCTTAGTTTGACAAGAGTTCCTACAACATACCACAAACCAAATGGAGAAGTTTGCTTGACTTTCTTATTCTTTAAGTAGTTTTTAACCCATCTAATTTGGAAGTCAGAAACCACCTACTCAAAGTCCCTTTCTGTTTGAACTGAACTCTAATACTTTCAAATCCAAGTTTCCTACACAAAGAATAATAGTTCCATTCATTTTTGTATTAATGTTTGAAAATCAATCACTGTTATTTTAATGACTACAATATTGTAGTAATCAATGTAACTGCCAAAATAATGCCATGTGAAGAGATATCTGTATGAGAAGCTAGTAACGTGGAGTTAGGAGAAGAGCGGGCTCTTGTTGTTAGTTTTATGAGACAGGATTTTATTTTGTAACGCAGAGTGGCCTGGAACTTAAGTAGCTCAGCCTGACTTCAAGCTCAGTCCTCCCTCCCCAGCGTTCAGTGCTGGGATGAAGGGGAGGAACACCTCACTAGGCAGGAGCAGGTATTTCGTAGATAACATGTATTGGAAAACTGCTAGTGGACACAGCAGATTGCAAAAGAAAAATATTTAGGTATGAAATAGGCCTTATGTTTAGATATATTAACATAATCAATGTAAATTTGAAGAACCCATTCTTTCTCCCTATTTCAGAAAATCTTTTGATCCAGTTTGAAGAGATGAGGTCAAACAACTATCACATATCCCCAAGAGCATGTTGCTAATTAGTGCTTGCTTGTGAACCCCTTCTTCTCCTTACTGCCTGCCCCCTTGGCCTGGCCACTGTTGGTTTTCTCTGAGGTCAGGCAAAAGCTAGCACATGGACAAGGTCTCTGGAGGAATGGGAGAAAATGAGAGTTTGCCACCTTGGAAGTATGTAGAAATGTTAAATGATGATAATATGTTCCTACACTTTACAAAATGGCAGAAAATTAAATTTACTGTTTATCAATTGCTAGTATAAACTATTAAAGCACCATTAATGAAACAGCCTGATGTACTTGTCAGTAGTTAAGCACCACACGTGGTTTCGGGAATGTGCCTAAAATTTAATACACATTTGTTTTCAGTCCTCCTGTTCCATGATAATGGAGTCTAAAAGAATTGTAAAATTAACTCAATAATGCTAATTGTCTCAGAGAAATGCCCCTCCATAACAATCTAAGGAGATTTTTATTTTAGAGAATCAGTAGGACTTGTTAAACAACTACAGAGCTGATGCTTAGAAGTAGATTTTAGAAGGCAAGCCAGGACCAGGTAGATCAAGAATAGGTTAAGTGCTTGTGGTCTGGATTTACACTAGAATAACTGATTTGAAATTGAAATAAAACATATGTTCATTTGTCAATAGGATGTTTAACATCTTGTCTAAATCTTTCTTGGTCATCTAATATTGCAGATTCTCCATTGATTTCTTTTCAGCCTGAACTAATTAGGTTCGTAGGAAGAACACTGACATTTTGGAAGATGTTATTCTGTTGTTTAATGTGTGATGATTTTGCCAGGGGGAAAGATGTTCCTTCGCCATCCAGATGTGGCATTACTTCAGCTGGGCTCTGCATCATGATCTCTGGACCATACTGCCCCCTAAGCTGGCCCAGGAGATTCTAGCAGAGCTCCTGGAGAAATCCTTGGATCTACTTGCCTGCAGATATGCTCGGGCCCACCCCAGTCCTAAGAGAACTGCACAGATAAGGTAATGAAACTTGCTGCTTTTCAAGGAGACTGTTTTTGAGATCAACTTGTAAAGCAGAATGTATTTTGGATGCTCGAGACAAAACTTGTGTGTTTAGTGCATCTGTAATATCTGAGAGGAGATGGTACCCTTTCTTACATCTGAGTCATTTAAGTAGGAAAGTAGAACTTGGATCTCAATGTCCCTGCTCCTTCACCTTAGAGTTGCATGCGAGCCCCTTTGCATGTAGGAAATGTTCTCATGTGTGACTAATATACACAATATGATAAGAGCAAATTAAGGCCCTGTAGCAGAGCAATCAGCAGCTAAGCTATAGTGAAGACATGAAGTTGACTCCTGCTCATAGGTGACCAAGGCATTTTAGCATTTTTGTTTTGTTTTGTTTTGTTTTGTTTTCTGTGTGTGTGTGTGTGTGTGTGTGTGTGTGTGTGTGTGTGTGTGTGTGTGTGTGTATGTTTTTATTTAGTTTCTATAATTTTCCAACGGAGTAGCTGGTGCACATGTTTAATCCCAGCACTTGGGAGGCAGAGGCAGGCAGATGTCTGAATTTGAGGTCACCCTGGTCTACAAAGCATAGTCCAGGACATCCAGCACTACACAGAGAAACCCTATCTCAAAAAAACAAACAATAAATATTCTAAATTATTGTCCTGGCTTTACCTTCATTTTCACTTTTGCCCCTCTCTGTATTACTGAAAGCCAACTGAAGAAAATGGGAATTTGTAGAAAATGAGACGCAAAAGACAATAGGTTTTAAATAAAAGACCGAAATAGAGTTTAATTCTAATGTTTTGGTATTGAATATAATGCAAATAAGTGGGCTTAATAATAATGCAAGTGAGCCCCGTGACAGAAGGCTTTGTGTATATCCACGTGGCCTAATACGATTAGAACCTGGGTGGGTAGGAAATAATACTTTGAGATGTGTTCTAGAAGGGCCCACAGACATCAGAGACTTCCTTTTGTCTTTATTTTTGGCAGGAGCACTCATTTCCTAAAATCATGTTCTTGTAAAGCACACTGTGATTTGAAGGGCATTTAGATCCTGCCACAGTGTTTCATAAATATGGTGTTATGCACAGGCTGTGTTGAATTACTTACCGATCAAACTGTTTAAAAAATAAAATGGAACTCAAAAAACAGTTGAACTTTGTAGAATACATATAAAATTCCCTTTTAGAGGGAAGAATACCTTCTCTTTCTAATGAAATAAATCACTTTTGGCTGTTATGTGGCCCATCATTTTGAGATATTTGTAAAAATCAAATTTGAATGTACTGTTAGATCATGAAATAAATAATATATTTAATTAATTAATAGCACTATAGAGACTTTGGCGTGTGTTCTAAATAATTGTACAAAAGTGTTATGCATATTTAGAATTATTGTTTCTAATTTTTCTATGTAAAATATAAGAATATTTATATTTGAAAGATTAATATGAAAGTATTACTGTAGAAATCAAAATGAGTATGTGTGTGTGTGTGTGTGTGTGTGTGTGTATGTGTATATCTTGGATCCAAAACTATAAACAATTATAAGTAAATAAAGCTAAAATTGAAGGTTACTAAGGTGATAATTACTATTAGTTACTATATTCTACTAGTCTCCATATAACATATATATGATTTATGCATGTGTTATATGTTACTAATGTATATATTACATATGGTATTCATATTATATTCATGGGTTGAGATATTGGACCTCAAAAATATGTACAATTAGTATGTGTTGATTACAATAAAATGTACTTAAAATTTAAACATAAAACACGTGAGCAATAGAAATAAAACATCTATGAGTAAGATAAATAATGCAGTCTTCTTTCACAAATAAATGTAATTTTAGGAATTTCCTAGTATGTAGGCATTTCAATTGGTACTTTGTCATGCCTTCTTACCTCCCTCTCTCAGGAAGAACATGTTACTTGACCTTTTGACTTATTTCTGACAGTTTACATGTTCTGCTATCAAATATTGACCTACGATCTGTGTGTGTGTGTGTGTGTGTGTGTGTGTGTGTGTGTGTAAGTGTGTGTAATAGCATATTTTCTTATCAACCAGCTCATGTTTTGCTCACAGTAATTTCAAGACCAGTTCTTGAACTCCAAGAAGAGAATTCTGATAGTACAAAGCAAATACATTTTTATAGAATATTCCTATATGAAACAATTATTAAAAAAAGAGATCATAAATTTGAGATGGGGCACAGGAGAAACTGGAGCAGGAGGGAGGTACAGGAATTATTTTCATGTAGCATTCATGTATGAAGTTCTCAAAACAATAAAAATATTAAATTAAAACAAACAAAACTGAAAACATTGCAAAACACCATTGTGACTCTTGCCAGTCCTAAATGTAATCTTATTATGGGCCATCCATACCATCATGGTCATCCATAGGAATTCAACAGTGTTTTTGGTGCTTCTTGCTTTGGGTGTGTTTATGTAGATATCTCTGATATCCAGCCATATCTTTCCGTTCTAACATAAGCGTTTAAGAGACACAGATGAAAAGGATATGGCAAGCAAAACCACTGTTTTATTTAACATGATGTTTTTCTCTCTCTTTTTCAACAGACTTGATGTCACGGCAATCTTAATATGCACTGAGAACATGTTATGGTCAATTTGTACTTCTGGACAGGAAATTTTGAATCCGCATAAGTATAACAACCATAAAATTTTTAAAATTCATACACATTGCAACAATCTCCTCACAACGTTAGCAATTTTGGCATCACCACTAACTGAATTATATGAGTAAGTATCAAATACATTTTGTTTAACCAAGTCATTGTCATACTGCTTATTGAACTCTATATTAAACGCCAATTAAGTACTCTGAAGTATATTCTTAATATCATAAATTGGAGTCTTTTAAAAATTGAACATGAACTAATTCTCAAAACATTTAGTCACTCCGATGTGTTGTGTGTCTGTAGATCCCACTCACTTAATACTTTTTAAGCTTCACATTTGGACTTTCTGCTTTTTAAAACATTCTTCCTATATGGCCTTTACTGACTTCAAAGATGAAATCTATCTCCACCTTCCAAGTGCTGGGATTATGAGCTCCCACAATTGTGCCAGACAGGACCTCTCACCACTTTGTGAGTGCAATCTATCAGGTGTGTGTGTGTATGTGTGTGTGTGTGTGTGTGTGTGTGTGTGTGTATGTGTATGTGTGTAGTAATACATTTTAACTCTTTAAAGACTCATTTTTAATTATGTATATATGTGCAGGGGTGTACACAGATGGGTGCTGGTGCCTGTGACTCCAGAGTCACACCAAGGTATTTAGTATTATTTGTGAAGGCTGTCATTTTCCTAATTTCTTTCTCAGGCTGTTTATCCTTTTAGTAGAGGAAAGATACTGATCTGATTGAGTTAATTTTATTTCCAGCCACTTGGCTGAAGTTGTTTATCAGGTTTAGGAGTTCTCTGGTGGAATTTTGGGGGTCACTTAAGTATACTATCATATTGTCTGCAAGTCATGGCATTTTGACTTCTTCCTTTCCAATTTGTATCCCTTTGACCTCCTTTTGTTAATCTAGTTGCTCTGGCTAGGACTTCAAGTACTATATTGAATAGGTAGGGAGAGAGTGATCAGCCTTGTCTAATCTCTGATTTTAATGGGATTGTTTCAAGTTGCTCTCCATTTAGTTTGACTTTGGCTACTGATTTGTTGTATATTGCTTTTAATATGTTTAGATATGGGCCTTGAATTCCTGATCTTTCCAAGACTTTTATAATGAAGGGATGCTGAATTTTGTCAAGTGATTTCTCAGCATCTAATGAAATGATCATGTGGTTTTTTTCTTTGATTTTCTTTATATAGTAGATTATGTTGATGGATTTCCATTTATTGAACCATCCTTGCATCCCTGGGATGAAGCCTATTTGATCATAATGGATGATAGTTTTGATGTGTTGTTGGATTTGATTTGAGAGAATTTTCTTGAGTATTTTAGCATCGCTATTCATAAATGAAATTGGTCTGAAGTTCTCTTCCTTCGTTGGGTCTTTGTGTGGTTTAGGTATGAGTGTAATTGTGACTTCATAGAAGGAATTGGGTAGTGTTCCTTCTGTTTCTGTTTTGTGGAATAGTTTGAAGAGTATTGGTATTAAGTCTTCTTTGAAGGTCTGATAGAATTCTCGACTAAACCCATCTGGTCCTGGGCTTTTTTTGGTTGGGAGACTTTTGATGGAAGCTTTTATTTTTATTTTTTTTCTTTTTTTTTTAGGGGTTAGGCGACTGATTTATCTGATCCTGATTTAACTTTGGTACCTGGTGTCTACCTAGAAAATTGTTCGATTCATCAAGATTTTCCAGCTTTGAGTATAGGCTTTTGTAGTAGGATCTGATGATTTTTTGAATTTCCTCGGTTTCTGTTGTTATGTCTCCCTTTTCGTTTTTTGATTTTGTTAATTTGGATACTGTCTTTGTGCCCTCTGGTTAGTCTGACTGAGTGTTTATCTATCTTGTTATCTTGTTGATTTTTTGTTGATTCTTTGTATAGTTCTTTTTGTTTCTACTTGGTTGATTTCAGCCCTGAGTTTGATTATTTTCTGCCTTCTACTCCTCTTGGGTGTATTTTTATTGTTTCTATTTCCATTTTTTAGATCCTAGATAATTTTGTTTTATTCCTTCACCTGTTTGGATGTGTTTTCCTGTAATTCTTTAAGGGATTTTTTTGTTTGTTTGTTTCCTCTTTAAAGGCTTCTACCTGTTTACCTGTGTTCTCCTGTATTCCTTTAAGGGAGTTATTTATGTCATTCTTAATGTCCTCTGTCATCATCAAGAGATGTGACAGAGATGGACACTGGAAGAATCCTGTCCCTAGTTGCTCCACGGTTCCTGTGGTCTCCTGGAAGATCCCTCTTTGGCCAGTTATTGGAGCAAAAGTGCTCGCCTCACGTGTGAACTTAAGAGTATAGCACTCCTGGGAGACCAGCTCGCTCTGGGCAGTGTTTTGGTCCAGAGAGCTATGCCATAAGGTTAACTCCTGGGTGCAAATGGAGACCGGAAGGATCCTGTCCCAATAAATATATTTTTAAAAATCTGAATGTGCTCAAATCTGAAAGAGTTTTAATGGTCCCATATTTTCAATAAATCTGGCATAGATTGTAATATTAGGTTTCAATGTCTTAAATATTAATGGCAAGTAGAAGCAGATAGGTAATTGTATTGGAAAAATAAAACATTTTTCTTACAAATAAAAGTTTGTAAAACAAAAATTTCAGTCTACTTTTAATTGCAATTTAACTTGATTCTATATGTAGCATCATAACCCTTGGGATAGACCTAATGAGCAGACAGACTTTAATGAACAAACTTGTAAAGTATATACAACCCACAAAATCACTATTTTCTTTAACATGATTTTTTTTCATATCAATTAAAAATGATGATTTTTAAATTATCTCTCCAATGTTTGTTTTTATATTAAAAGACTATATTATTACATATTCTTACTTTATTGAGACATTTAAATAATGAAACATATGAAACATTTAAATAATGAAAAATATAAATAGTAAAAAGTTCACATAATATTTTTTTACTGAGATTAAAAATTAGGCAGAATGTTCCTTTCCATGCATTTTGGTTAGCATGATGTATACGTTTTTATTCTGAATATATTCTAAGAACAATTAAAAACTTCGTTTTTAGTTTATCTACCCCAACTTGAAATATAGCGTTTGCTAAAAGGTTCTTTCTTCTTGCAAAATAAGCTGAGAAATTGTTTTAGAAGCAGAGAACTCTTTCAGGGAGCAGAAGAACAGTGAGTAAAACCACCATAAGGTTGAGATTTTATATAAATGGCTTATAATATAAAAAGCTTAAATTTGAAGCCCCTAATAAATCCTAGTGAAATAAACTGATTTACCATAGATGAGAAAGTTGCTGTGCTCTCAGTTCAATGGGTCAGTTCATCTCAGGAAAAAGCCTTGTGAAAACCAGGAACAAAGCTGACAAATTTCATGGATTGGTCATGGTGAAGGAATATTGAATTTCATGGTTTGTCACAGACGAATTGAAAGAATATAGCCCCCAAATACATTTGTACAACAAATAAATTATGATAACAGATTGCACATTTTAGTAATAATAATGAAACATGCATTCATTAATTTTAACCTATAGCCTTTTGCTACATTTCAACTATGTAAGTTCTCATATCTGTGATTTGTGCATTTGTACCCTCAGACAGAAAAATGTAAATTGCTAATTTCAATGAGGAGTATGGAACATTTGTTTTCTAAACATTGCCTCTAGTTTTTGTTTGTTTGGTTTTTTAATGTAAAACATAGGCCTATGTCACTTTCATGGATGAGCAAGAATCTAAATGCATCTTCATGATTTCAATAGTTCTCAGTGCAAAAATATTTATCTTTTCATGTTGATTCAGTTTTTATTGGTTTGCTAGAATATAAATCAGACCTTTGAAATGTATCTTGATTTTTGTGACAAGGGAAATCTTTAAGGCAGAGTCTTCTTCACCACAGAGGGAGACATGTGTGTTCTGTAAAGCCCTGTTGGCTTTTGAGCTGCTTTACACAGCTGAGACAGGAAGTTGTCGGATTATTAACATTCCAAAAAGCCTTCATCTCTAGCTAATGATAAAAATTAATCCATATGCTTTGAGGACTTGGGGAAAGAAAAGTAACACTAAGATGGTGAGAGCATTGAATTTTCTGACCTGTACCTCCTTCCCTGCTTAGCATGCATGTCCTGCCTTGTCATGAGGCTCTTCTGCCTTTGTGTCTCATGTTCTCAAGATAAGCCAAAAGTGTGTTCGTTCTGAGCCTTGGGTAGCATCACTAAATCCCAGGGCAAGAATATCTGATTTTAAAAATCTTTTCAGGAAGAATGAAACCTAAGAAAACTGTGTGTTCTTTTCTAAGCTTCCCCTCATGAATTTCTGGTAGAATGTTGTGAAAAGCACACTTTAGATTTGGCCTCCAGGGCAAACAATCTGCCGAAACATAAAACACCTATGTGAATTTTCCAAACTACATGTTGGTTGCTCCTTTGTGGAGGCAGTTATTCATAAGCATAGTCTCTCACGTACAAACATTCACACATATGGCTTTCTACATTGAAGTTCACTTGTAGACTATTTGTTTTACTTTGTATAACAACTTCAAAATTAATTCCTAAAGGGGATAGAGGTAGACCCATAAGTACATATGAGCATATGAGATCAATTCCTAGACCCCTACTATCCACACAAAAAGTATTTTTCTAAGAATTTAGACAAATAAACTTGATTTCTGTTAAGACAAAAACAAAACACTGTTGCCGTCCTAACTACCATGATTATGTGCAAGGATCACAACAGTGAGCTATTAAGTTGTCCCCAGATAATTTTAGGAAAGGTTGATGAATTCCGAATGTTAGAATTAAATACTACTTATCCAAAATATTTTGATATGCCAAATATCCTAACTGTAAAAAGTTGGTGTAAGTTGGCAGTCCCAACATTTAATAACATAAAGGAGTGGTATTTGTTCATGTGCCAGTCAAAGATTAGCATCATAAGAAACAGGGAAGGATATTCAACACTAAGCCGAAGATTAGTAGATTCATGTTGGAGTTCATTTGGGATGACTCGTATGGATTTTGAGTCACTGGATTCCAGAGTACTACTAACTACAGTAGTACCCAGAGTTCCACTTAAAAACCATACTAATGTTAGGTTCTTTTAGATTATGATCTTAGTCTATATATTTTTTCGTAACTATCTCACAGTCCCGTATAGTAAGGCATATTTTCAATGAAAACTTCTTCATATCTCAAGAATGAATGCCACAATTTGAAAAACTGGCAATTCTTTAAAATGTTGGGTACAACATATGCCCAAATGTAATGTTAAGCATATGATCTTATGACCCAGCAATGAAAACACATATGTACACCATAAATAAAAAATATAAATATAAATTGTATGGGAATGGGCATGACAGCACTTTTCTCAGTAACACAAAGTAAAAACAACCCTCACACCCATGAACAGATAAACAAGAGTCAGCTGAAACATACAGAGAAATACTATTTACACTATAAATACCACCACAACAATGAACATAAAAGCATTATGCTGAGTACAAACAGATAGACATCCATTCATTAGAAGCATGAAGCATAGGTTAATCTGTAGACAGAGAGTCCATCAGGGATCACTAGTGTTTCAGAAGAGAGTGGAATGAGGAGCTAATGGATATGAGGGCAACACCGTTCTGAATGTCAAAGAAATGGTTAGTTGCATGTAAATGTTGTGATAATTGAATTATATATCTCAATAATGAGTCTAGGTATCCTGGCATAATGGCACATGCCTAAGACTAAGCCAAGAGTATTGTAGGGTTTTTGTTAACCTGTGCTGCATAGAAAGAACTTGTCTTAGAAAGAAAAAAGAACTGAACAAGAAATAAAAATATTTAAAATTGGGGGGAAAAGTGCTTGACAATGCAAAATTATTCCCAAAGATAAGTTTCTTATCCTAGCAAGTTTGTTTATAAGGTAGACAGATCTATTTGTATGCCTCCATCTAAATATTACTTGAAGTATCATTTTGAAAAGTCCAACAGCTTTGTGTGTGGTCCTAGGAAATGGCTGGGCGTTACTTTTGGAGACAGCCTGTATGGTGAAGCCTCATTTAGCTGGCTCTGCCATCCATGGGATTCAGTATGTCCTCTCTTCTCACCAGATGTCCTCTGCTCAGCCTGCCCTTGCAGCATGCTCTTCTACCCACCCCTTCTCTACCCTGTGCCCACTGTGGTCTGCTCAGCCTGCCCTTGCAGCATGCTCTTCTACCTACCCCTTCTCTACCCTGTGCCCACTGTGGACTATTCATTTTGTTAGTCATTTTCTAACTTAAAGTCAGCATTTTTTAAAGTCAGAGAATTCATTTGAGAATTGCAAGCCAGGGGTCAAAGCAATAGAGTCAAACACCTTTTACTTTAAGTGTCTTACTTTGACACTTACATTTAAGCATCGTATATCCCAGAGAAAACATATTTTTATTGGTTGGTTTGTTGATTGGTTTGTTAGTAGGTTGGTTGGTTGGTTGGTTGGTTGGTTGGTTGGTTGGTTGGTTGGTTGTTGGTTAGTTTGTTGGTTGCTTTGGTTTGGTTTTTGCCAAGACAGGGTTTCTCTGGATAGTCCTGGCTGTCCTGGAACTCATTAAGTAGACTAGGCTGGCCTCAGACTCAGATCCACCTCCTCTGTCTCCTGCATGCCAGGATGGAAGATGAGAACCACCACCTCTGGCATGTTTTCTTTTCTCTTGAGGCAAGATCTTACTAGGTAGCCTAGGCTGGCCTCAAACTTACAAATGACACTTAAAAAGAAAGAGTAAAGCAGTGATTTGAATTTTATTTAAACCTTGACGTGTTGGATTGGATGGTGTCTGTTTGTGGTTGCTTGTCTTTGTAGGGGCATCAGAAAGGCCCACATCTTTAGTAGCCTCTGTTATTGCATAGTTTTAACTTAATTTCTAGTTCAGTTTTGACCTAATTCTAGTTTCAAGATTGTGGGTTTTTTCTTGGATATTGTTAATTAAACATGTCTAATGGCCCAGGCACTGGGCTATGCACAGAAGATTGACCTGGCACCTTCACCTTTATAGAGCACCCTCTGTTGAGATGCCTTAATCCTATCCTAGAGGTATACCTGTTAGCATCATATTCTGAGAACCTCTCTGCTGAGCCTTCAGCCAGATTCCAAGTGGCACAAGCCAAGCATAAATTCAGCTAAGTCTTTTTAGTTTTTGGCTGTTCTCACTTCTGGGGTGCCCTGGATCTATTTTATCCCAGTTACATAAGCCTAAGAGCAAGTCTATTTGTTGGGAAAGAAAAACATTATAAGACATGCATGAGAATCAGAGAAGCAAAAGAAAATGAATCTAGGCTAGGGTGTCCAGGTGATGGCCTGGCCAGTGCAAAGGCAGTGTGATGTGAAGGAGAGGAATGGGGCATGGCTGTTCATGCTGGAAGACGGACAAGGCTTCTTTATGCCACTAAGCAAAGCTCTCTTTACATTCTGATAATCTACAGAGAAGATGTGTATTCTTCCTCAATCTGAAAGTACTTAGCAATTTTATGGAAGAGGAGGAAGAAGGAGTTTAGGAATGGGAATGGGTGGGGTCAAGAACACCAAAGACACCCCACAGAACCAACTAGCCTGGACTCATAAGGGCTCCCCGAGCCTATATAATCAAGGAACAAGCATGGTTTGACCCAGTCCTTTACATATATGCTGCAGTTGTGTGGCTTGGTCTTCCTGTGGGACTCCTAATAGTGGGCACACAGGCTGCCTTTGACTCTTTTGTCTGGTTTTAGAATCCTTTTCTTCCTTCTGGGTTGCTTTGTCCAGCCTTAATACAAGTGGAGGTGCCTAGTCTTATTGCAACTTATATGCCATGTTTAATTGATATCCATGGGAGGCCTGACCTTTTCTGAATAGAAATGGAGGAGGAGTGGATGGGGGGAACCTTCGAGGGATGGAGAGGGGAAATTCTGGATGTAAGACATGTTTAAAGAATAAAAGAAATTATGTTTTTGAGAAAATATGACTTTATAGATTTCACAGTCATATTTTATGCTCTGATATCAATTATCCAGAGTATCATCACTTTTAGTTATGTACTGAAATGTCATTAGAGGTTATCTAATAGAAAATTCATAATCTCATCCCTCCATTGAGCTTGCAGACCAATTTTCACCCACTTACACTCTCCAGAATAATGAACCTAATTTAGGCTCTTGCTGTGGAATTAAATGCTCACACAGATCACACCCCCTCCGAGACCATAAACATCTGCCATAACATCCTGTATAGTTAAATAACCTTACTACTGCCAGGCCCCAGAATCTGTGAGATCCTGACAGAAACACCCAGCCAAATACTGTGTTTTCTTTGGTCTTTAATCTAAGAAAATTTGGCAACAGTTAATTATTCCACTATTAGTAGACCCTGTGATATTTTTTCTGCTGTTGGTGATAAACTTGCAAGTGGGTAATTATTTAGATGATTGGGAATTTCATAGCAGTTTTGGGATGATTGTAGGCCTTTGCTTTTAATGGTACCTTGCAGTGTTTTTCATAAAAGGTACCTTGCCTTTCCTGAACCCTGTTAGACACTGAAACTTTGTACTTGATAAGCATTAGCTCACAGAATCTACATTGTAATATCCCCACTCTACAAACTGGAAAACGAAGGTTAAGTAAGTTGCCAAAATAAATAAATAAATAAATAAATAAATAAATAAATAAATAAATAACTCCTACACAGACTCCAAACTATGTTCCATTTCTCCTATATGTAACAATTACTGCTTCTGAATAACCTTCAGCTATCCTCTCCTAGGTCACAGAAGATATAAAAGATTAAATAAAAAAGAAAGAAAGAAAGAAAGAAAGAAAGAAAGAAAGAAAGAAAGAAAGAAAGAAAGAAAGAAAGAATAAATAAACAAACAAATAAATAAATGTAGAATGATTGGAGGTAGAGTTAAATCCGAAGAAGAAACAAAGAGACAGTGACAAGAGATATATTTTAGGTAGAGTGGCCAGGGAATACTTGTAAAGAATATACATATATCCTCTAGACTCAACTGAGCATGGTGGAGAGGGCATTCTCCATGAGGCATGCTTTCATTTCTGGACAAATAGCGATGTATGCAAAGGCTCAAAGGCAAAGAGAAGAGATGTGCATAAGCTGCAGTGCTCATGCCTGACTCCTCCTCAGCCTTTACTTGAACTGCATTTCCCATCTTCTTAAACAGCAGCTTCTTCCTAGCTCATTGCTGTTGCATGTCTCTTCCCCCCCACTTCAGCTGGCCTGGAACACTGTGACCCACAACTTGATTGTCACCTAAATCTTTCTGTACCTGCTGACAACTACAGTATTTGACATTACTGAGTCAATCCTCCTTCAATTGTTCTCAACTTTGGTGAACTCTGACCTTGCCTCATTCTCCTTTCCTAACAGCCTTGTACTTCTCTGAGAAAATATAGACCACTATGCTTTTGTTTTACCCTCTCCCATTTTATTCTGATTCAGGAAGCTTCCCAGGGTTTTTATGCAACTACTACACCACTAGGCTATATCTCTAGTCCACATACATTCTTTTATTATTATTATTATTACTATTATTATTATTATTATTATTATTATTTTATCATCATCATCATCATCATCATCATCATCATCATCATTATCATTCTCTCAAATATTACATCCTGGCTGTAGTTTCTCCTTCCCCCTAGTCTCTCCCCCCCCACTACATCTCCTTTCTTCTGGACCTACCCCCATATCACCTCTCCTCCGAAAACAGCAGGCCTTCCGAGGACATCAACCAAGTATGGCATAACAAGGTACAATAAGGTCAACCACATGTTCTCAAATCAAGGCTGGACAAGACAGTCCAATAGATGGAAGAGGATCCCAAAGGCATGTAGGCAAAAGATTCAGAGACAGACACTGCTCCCACTGTTAGGAGTCCCACAAGAACACCAAGCTACACAACAGATCTATACCAGCTCCCTGATCTCTGTGAGCCCACTTGAATCCTGATCAGTTGATTCTGTTGGCCATGTTCTTGCTATCTTTAACCACCCCTCTGGCTCCTCTAATCTTTCCTCCCCCTCCTACACAGAACTCCCTGACCTCTGCCTAATATTTGGCTGTGGGACTCTGAATCTACTCCCATCAGTTGCTGGATGAGGTCTCTCTGATGATGATTACACTAGGCTCTAGTTCCAGCACATCCTGCAGGCATGACAAACTGTCAGTGGGAGGTTTTCCACGTCCATTCTTGATAAACATTTTCATCCCAGTTTACCCCTACATCTCGTGATATGCCTTTGATCACTGTGTCTCTTTTTTCAGCTAGAGGACATCTTTTCAGCTATTCTCCCGATAAATTTTATCTACCATTCTGTGGCCTTGGTTTTTGAAGTATAACTTCTACCTCCATCCAGCTAAACAAGCAAGGACAGTGGCATTCTTATGCATGCCGTGACTAACTCCCATAGCCTCTTCTGTTTACTTTCTCTGCAGCTGTGGACATTGTTGGCCATCTTCTCACCGAGCCTCCCTAACATTATTTTCTCCTGGCTCTTTGCCTTTTCTCTGATTTTCTTTTTCCTCTGTGGTTTCGTTTTGCTACTTCTTTTTCTCATGTCATGCTTTAAATGTTGGTCCAAAGATCTGTCCTCGGCTATCTTTTCATCTCATACTATTTCAATGAGTGAGTTCATCCACTCACATGTGATGACTTCCACATGAGTATCTTCAAACCAGACTTCTTTTGTATAAACTGGACAGGAAACTCAAGTTCCTACTCTTTGCCTCTCTTTAGTTGTATTTCAAATGTCCATGGAACTCTGTGACTAAACTTAAGTGAAATTTCCATGAGTTTCTCTAGGTACTCCTTACACTCACCTTTCTCTCCTATCATCACCCTCATGCCATCATAAACCCCTTGTCATTAAAGGATGACTATTTCTCTTTCTTATTAAGTTAGGACTTATCATATTTGTCTCCTAGTTTAAGCACTTCTCACTGATCTACTACCATATCTTTGTCATTATCCTTAGTCTCTTCCAAGCCAAATACCTTACTGCTATTGAACTCTGTGTTATAAGACATGAAACTCCAATATTTCCTGAGCTCCATCCAATGTTTGGCTGTGGGTCTCAGAGGAAGAGTTGGGGGAAATATTGAGGGACCCACGAGGATAGGAACTCCACAGGAAGACCAATACAGTCAACTAAACTGGATCCTTGGGGGCTGTCCAGAGACAGAAAACACTAACCAAAGAGTAAGCATGGGCTGGACCTAAGTCCCCTGCATATATGTAGCAGGTGTACAGGTCAGTCTTGGTCTTCATAGAGTTCCTCCAACTAGAGTAGGGGCTGTCCCTAAATCTGTTTCCTGCCTGTGAATCCCATTCTCTTAACTTGTGTGGCCAAAGTGGGAGAGGATGCACCTAGTCCTGCAGTGACTTGATGTGCCAGGGTGGGGTGATACCCAGGGGTCCTGCCCCTTCTCAGAGGAGAAAGGGAAGGAGTGCCGGGAGGAGCTGTGGGGGGGGTGGGCGAGCAGGAGTGGGGCGCTTTAAATTCTTCAGGGATTCCTCATTGCTGATAAAAATGAGAGACTCCTTAGAAAAGCACACCCTAATTCTGAGCTAGCCTCTGTCTGCCTTTTTCTTTCCCTCTGTGGATTGCATTGAACAAGTATATATATACCTGACTTTGACAACTATTTGGGGAATTTTCCTCTGATCTGAAATTTAGTGAAGCTAAAGCAAAATGATTTTAAGGAAATGATGATGTAGTGAATGTCTTTTTAAAAAAAAATCTCCCAAGTGGACTTATTTGAAGATAATCCATTTCTGCAAGACAATGAGGGGAGAGAAAAGTCAAATTTAGGAAGTGTGACAATATGAAATTCAAGATGGCAGCATGAGGCAATAGGAATGGCTTTTGTCACAACAACAAAAAATACTATTTTGCCTTTTTTGCTACCTTGTCCATTGATATTGTCATTTTTCAGGCCTTCTACAGAAGACTACCTGGTCCTCCGGCCCACTCTTTGTGATGTATCTATTGAGGCTGTGTACCTCATGATCCATCAATTTCTGCATTATGAGAGAGAAGGTGGAACATGATGTAATTATATTTTAATTTTTAAAAAGATGATTTTGCTTCTTCATTATATGAAAAGTACCACTTCAAACAATTCTATCTTTAAAAGTCTTCACTCTTGAGTTGAAGTGGGCAAATATGTAGTCTAGTTATAAAATTTTATTTAGCCAGGCTATCTACTAAGTACTTGTTTAACAAATCCTTTCTTATTAGATCAAGAGCTATAGTTGAATTTGAGCCAGCGTAGAAAAATATTAGTCATTTCCAAATGGTAGCTATAGACAGGATATTCTGGACAAAGTATTCTATGCTTTAAATCATAATAATCTATTTCTCGATTTAGTTCCTCTTGCAAACTCTTTTTAGGCCATTAAAAACATATAAAGTTAATTGTAAGTTTATATCTTGTTTAATATATATAAAATCACTTTGATGGCTAAAAATCTATCTCATGTTAAATGTGTTTACATTAATGAAGCAAATATTACAAATATTAGCACTGAGTGTAGGTTGATTGAAACTGTATGAAATATAAGAATACTAGTTGTAGGAGACATAGATGTATTCATTTTACTTATGTTGGCATTTATCTTTGACAAATTTCATAATGTGAATTTCTAAAATTAAATAATAATGACATAACTATACCTTCCTCTATGTAAGGATTGTACTACAAGAATTAGGTTCATTACGATCCTAATTCTTGATTCTTGGTTTGAGTGTGGTGTGTGTCTGTGTGTAAGTGTGTGTGTGTATGTGTGTGTGTGTGTGTGTGTGTGTGTGTGTGTGTGTGTGTATGTGTGTTTCTGTTGTTGTTTTGGTAGATGAATTGTCCTTAATAAAATGGCATCACTTTATATAAAAATAAATTGGCTTGTGAAAACTGAGCTAATTTCCAAAATTATTTCAGTGTTCTCCATTGTTATTGTTTCCTATATATTCTGTAATAATTATTTTTGTTTCCTCAGGACTTTTCAGAATGGTATGGACGAGTCGGCTTCAAATTCCTTAACTCCACTGTTTAATCAGCCATTACACTGGATTTCATGCATGTCACAGTTCTATCCTTCTCTCCTCAGGTGAGAACTTCCAAATTCCACACACTGTAATTCTGTGGCTCTTTTACAAATTTTACAGATTTGCTTCTTAGGTGTGATGGAGTCTTACAACAGAAATTTGACAATAACTGAGTAAATGGATAGTTCCACATTTTTTAAGCCCCCAGATTGAAGCCACAGGACTCATAACTGTTCTTCTAACTCATAACTTAAGTTATGAAATGGAAAAGGTGGATTTCAAAAACTGCATTCTATTGAAGCTAATTACCTAGCTATTTAAAAATTCATTCTTGATCTACAATTGGGGATTTGACAGTTCTGCAGCTAATTATGTGATATAGACAGCAAAACTATATAGTCAATTTAGCTTAACGCAGAGTCTTAGTTAGAAGTTGAGAGGAGTAACTTTTGTAATTATGAACAAGATCTTTCATTTTTATTATTTAATTAACAACACTTAAAAGTCAGAAAGGCATTCACAGTGTAAAATGTACTTCCAAAAATATCTGATGACATTTTGTGGCATTATGTAGCATGGCAGTTTGATTCTTTGAAGAATATATCATTGGACAAATGCCTTTCCTTTGTATCTGAGAATAAAATATTATGAATATCTAAAGGAGATTATGTGGATCTGACTGCAGTCTTGATGTATGTTGGAAATACACTGTTATCCATTACAGATTGGTTAGGATGGGGTCCTGTGTCTAACTATACACTCAGTGCTAGGACCCGATTGGCTTCTCCTGTGCAGGTCCAATGCATGCTGTCACCAGTTCCCCAAGTTCATATTGCATATTCATATAAGCATGTTTGCTCTCTCCTGTCTGCACATTTTTCTCTTTGGAATCACTCATCCCCCATTGGGTGGGACTCCATAATATTTCTACTTTCAACTATGCTTACTTCAGCTCAACTAGGGAAGTTATCACAGAAATGACTTTACCTTTCTAATAGTTAATTTTTATATTTAGTGTCTTGTTTTTCTATACACAAGTGCTTCTGTTAGTAAACAATGTATCACTCTAACAGAATGATTTGGTCTTAGGAGGCCTTGTTCATCCCCAGAGTAAAATAGTGTCTGGTACCAGCTTTCTGGTACCATGTTAGTAGCCTGTGCTGAAACCTTTAAAATGTCTTTGGAAATCCACTTCTAGAAATTCACTGTTAGGAATAAGGTGGAGGTGCTAGTGAAGCTTTATATGTAAACTATTTATTAAAGTATTGTTTATAAGAGAAAATGGAAAATTAATGTTCTATACTGCTATTGAAAAAAATCACTTAGAGGATAGTTATAACAATAGACCAGTAAGGAATCAATTAAAAGATTGATTTTTAAAGATATATCTCAAATATAAAACATTGCGGTTTATAGTTAATTGGATTATCCAAGCCAGCCCCATTTGAAACAATATGTGTAGCAAACATGGTGGCAAGTGTCTATTACCTATCACCTCTTAGCCTTGGTGAACTTTTTTTGGGTATATAAGCACTTTGTTGAGAGCAAGGTGCTGTCTGATGCAGGTAGCAATTTCTGAAGAAAAAGAAGCTGGAGATCAGGTCCACAAGCCAGTCCTATTCCACTTGATTTAATCTTGGCAAAAGCACCTTCACCTTCCAAGGTAAAATCATTCAGAGTGGATGTTAGTTAACGTGTATGCCTGAAGAATTCCCCCCAACAGTCTTCTTGTTATTCACTGGGTGAAATATCCTTTTGATTATTCAACTCTGCTTGGTCCCTCACATACTGGTTTACAATGTTCATCTCCTAGGGAGATTTGAGGTAATTGATAGGTGCCCTAAACTCTCTGGATAGGGCAAGTTTTGTTTTCTAGTAAGCAGCAGTTACTAGGAGGTTGAATACAATGGAGAAGTACAAGGCTGTACAATTCCATCATACATAGAGCATTGCAGAAAAATGCAAGTAAAACAAAGCCCCATCAGATACTAGAGGGTGTAGACAAGGAGGCATTTTAGTTTTTAATCTTTCTTGGAATTTTACACATGGTTTTTGTTTTTATCTGTGTCTTCAAAATTTCTTATAAGTATAATTGTACTTCATTAAGATAAAAAAATTAAGAAAGCAAGAAGCAAGCCTGTTTTTTCTGACTGTCCTTTGTTCTTTAATGGCTTGATTTACAACCTCTGTCAAGATTATTATACCTCCATATTTCTGGTTGAGTGCTAGCCTATTCCCCAGCATTTTATGTTCAGCTGTCCACATTTCTTGAGTTATCTACCGTGATAGTGGCTTGTCTTTCCTCCCTCTTGCTTAGATCACCATATACAAGCATAGTTCATAAATCCTAAAAAGATAGAACTTACTGAGTTCTTTATTTTGCCTATTCTTAGTCTTTAGTGTTGCCTGGCCTTATCATGGCCAGTAAACATTGTCTCAAAAATCCTCTCAAAGCCAGCCTTCTTCTCCAAATCATTGTTCTCCAAATCATTGTCAAATTTGTTCATTTTACTATTATTTAACATGTGTAGAAGAGATTTCATTATTTGCCTTTCCTCCCCAGAATCCTAAAATAGCTTGTTTTGCACCCCTGTGCCCTGTTTGCCAAGCACCCAACATTTTTTTCTCTGCTCCAGTTACCTCACTGTCCTTATGCATGATTACGGCTTGGCGGTTGTTAACTTGTATTTGTTGATCATGCTCCACTTTAGACCTTTTCTCCTGTGATTTCTCCTTGTGGAGCTCCTTTAGTCGAATTTTCACACACACTATGATGTGGTCACCTTTCCCTGCTTCCCACCGGGTGCCTGACATCCTGGCAGCTGTTCTCTGCCAGGGCCGTATGGTGTGTGGAGAAAGGTTTGATGCTTGTGCCTTATAGCCCAACGTGTTTAGAACAGTAATATAATCTAGGCATCGAGAAAAATGATTTCAAAATATCATTATTGGTTTACATTTGCCAGGCATGGCAATGGGGTTTCCTAAGACTGGCAATGTGTTACCTCAAAAGTCACTCCCTTAATCCACTTTCCATATTTAAGCCAGCTATCTCTTCTTCTCTTTTACCTCATATTCTTCTTGAAATCACTGTTCTGCAACAAAAATGTTCTGGAAAATATATGAGTTAGACAATAACAAATGAAAACATGTTAGCTTTATCTTATAAGAAAGTTTATTTAAAGAAAGGAGAAAACTTAGGAAAGAGGTCCCTGAGATAGCTAATTTTATGAAATTTCATAGAAGTTAAATTTTTCTTTTATTTATTTGATTATTTATTTATTTATTATTGAAACAGGTCACAATTTTCTTATGGAACTCAGACAACTTGTAGTGTCCATTCTCTCTTTCCTCCTTCCCATGGGTTCCTGGGAATTAAACACGTCATCAGTCTTGGTTGCTGAGCCACTTTGCCAGTCCAACATCTTAATGAATAGGACATCTATTTATTTTGTACCTATACATTATTTCGGGAAAGATTTCAGCCACCTTTCAGAAATATTAAAGATACTTAATTAAATGTAGGCTAGACGATAGAAAAGAACAAGAAAAACAAGAAAACCCAAACGGAATCAAAATGCAGACAGTTATATAGAAAATAAACTTGTCTATAAGGTTAATGTGAGGGACAGAATAAGTAAAATGAATTTGTATGCTCTCCCAGGCTCTGACTAGAGAGTTCTGAAGACCTATTTTTAGGAAAACTAATGTATTTCCAAAGCATTGAGTAAAATAAACTACATTTAAGGTCTCTATCAATGGCATGAGGCAACACTGTAGATGACTTGGAAAGAATAATCAATTTCATAGTAGGCCGGACTAAATCAACTGGTAGATATCTCACTAACAATGTCAAAGCATGATAATATAGTAATTTCATAGAAATGTTAAAAAAAGAATACTGTCTTGGTAATTGTAGTAGATGGGTGTCTCTAGAGGAACAGACCTGATAGAATATATCTCTATACACTAAAAGAAGATTTATTATGGCTTTAATAGGCTGTAGTCTGGCTAGTCCATTACTGCCTCCCAATAGACAGGTCAAGAATCTGATAGTTGTTTAGTCAAAGAGGATTGGTGTCTTGGTTGAGCTTCAGTCTTAGTTGAACTCCAGATGAAGTAGGTTCTAAGGCCAGTGAAGGAATGTCTCAGCAGCAGAAGAGATGAACTTGCCAGTTAGAGTGAGAGCAAGCAGGCAAAGAGCAAAATTTCCTTCTTCTATGCCATTTTATGTGAACCACCAAGAGAAGATGTGGCCCCAATTTAGGATGGGGCTTCCCACCTTAAATGATACAGTGAAGAGTAATTCCTCAAAGGTGTACTGAGATTCTTGGATTTTACTTGATTCCAGATGTGGTCAAGTTGACAACCAAGATTAGTCATCATAGTAATTTATACTGTTCCCTTCTAATGCTGTCTTTTTATGTTTTCTAAACTTGAATGTTCATTAGACTATTTGAAAATTTCCAAGTAATTTTCAAGTCTTCCTTTGCTAAGTAGGTCACAAGTGCACTCTGAACATGAGTGGCAGTGTGGGCATGAATAAACAGGGCATTAATTTCTGCTGCTCACTGTCTTCTATGAGGACACAATATTCTGACACCAGGCTCATCACTCTTCGGCTTCAGAGCTTGTTTTCTGTTGTGGTTTTACTTAAGAGAATACTGTTTATGTTTATATATCATCTCTCAGCCTAAACATTAAATAATATTTGGCCTCATTATATGATACTATGTAAATATTTATCCAATTCAAGATATAATCATTTCTTTGATAAACATATTTCACAGACTTTCTCCATGTAAGCCACACTGCTATGCATTACAGGTAATGGAAGAAGTAGTTAAGGAAAATTGGAACAAAAATTTCTCTCCTCAACACAAGAATAGAGCAAACTAAATTGTGATACCAACTTGACAACCACACAGTACTATTGTCGACTTCCACCATCTTGGGACATCCCACCAATTTCCTCCTTCCTTTCTTCTTATGGCTTTAATGCCTCTTCTTATATAATGTCTGCACACCTGCCCCTGAGATATTAAATATCTTCAGTGTTCTATCATGGAACTTTTTGTTTTGTTTTACTTTGTGAAACAGGGTTTCTGTGTGTGCGGTTGGCTATCCTGGCACTCCCTCTGCAGACCAGGCTAGCCTTGAACTCAGCCTGCCTCTATCTCCAAAGTGCTGGGATTAAAAGTATACACTACCAATGCCCAGCTATCATGTAATTTTTTTTAAAGTAATGCTATGGTCTTTGTGGTCCATTGCACTTCTTTTGTGCTCCATTCTATTAAAATCAATTATAGTCTTTCCGAAGACTATAGACTCATAGATGACAATGTACATGAGTATTTTCTTAATGTATATGCTTGGAGATTACTGACACTGTCCCTTCCAAACTGATTCTCTTCCATCCAACCTTGTCTTAGCTAATGCTAAGTTCACTCAGTTGTGTAGACCAGATGCTTAGGAGAGCATCTAGAGCCCCTTTTCCTCCTACATTTCCACCCTACTGCTAGGTCTCCATGATTTTAAACCTTTAATCCACCACCCATAAAGCCACTCTCACCTTAGTCCAAACCACCATAATCTCTCTTATTTATTTACATGTCAAATGTTATCCCCTTTCCCAGTTTCCCCTCTGCAAATGATCTATTTCATCCCCTCCCCCTGCTTCTATGAGGGTGCTCCACCACTCGCCCACCCACTCCCACCTCACCATCCTGGTATTCCCCTACACAGGGGCATCGAGCCTTCACAGGACCAAGGACCTCTCCTCCCATTGATGCCTGATAAGGCCATCCTCTTCTAGATATGCAGCTAGAGCCATGGGTTCCTCCATGTGTACTCTTTGGTTGGTGGTTTAGTTCCTGGAAGCTCTGGTGGGGAGGGTCTGGTTGATTGATATTGTTGTTCTTCCTATGGGGTTGCAAACCCCTTCAGCTCCTTTAATTCTTTCTCTAACTCTTCCATTGGGAGCCCATGTTCAGTCCAATGGTTGGCTGCGAGCATCTGCCTCTATATTTGCTAGGCTCTGGCAGAGCCTCTCAGGAGACAGCTATAATAGGCTCCTGTCAGCAAGCACTTTTTGGCATCAGCAATAGTGTCTGGGTTTGGTGTCTGTATATGGGATGTATCCCCAGGTGGGTCAGTCTCTGGATGGCCTTTCCTTCAGTCTTTACTCCACACTTTGTCTCCATATTTCCTTTAGACAGGAGCAATTCTGGGTTAAAAATTTGGAGACAAGTGGGTGGTCCCACACATCAACTGGGAGCCTTGCCTAACCTCTGGATATGGTCTCTACATGTTCTCCCTCCCCTTTGTTGGTCATTTCAACTAATCTCATCCCCTTTGGGTCCTGGGAGCCTCTTGATTTCCTAGTGTCTGAGACTGTCTGGTGGTTATCTCCAGTTTCCCATCCCCCATTGCTACACACCCCTGTTCAATTTCTGACCCTCTGTTTATTATCCCCGGCTCCTCCCATACCTGATCCTTCCCCCTTTTTTTCCCTCCCCCTCCTCCCTTCCTCCCAAGTCCCTCTTACTCTCTACTTCCTATGAGTATTTTGTTCTCCCTTCTAAGAAGGACTGAAGCATCCACATTTTGGTCTTCCTTCTTCCTGAGCTTCATGTGATCTATGAATTGTATCTTGGGTATTCTGAGCTTTTGGGCTAATATCCACTTATCAGTGAGGTCATACCCTGTGTGCTCTTGTGACTGGGTTACCTCACTCAGGATGCTATTTTCTAGTTCCATTCATTTACCTAAGAATTTCATGAAGTCATTGTTTTAAATAGCTGAGTAGTACTCCATTGTGTTAATGTACCACATTTTCTGTATCCATTCCTCTGTTGAAGGATGTCTGGGTTCTTTCCAGCTTCTGTCTGTTATAAATAAGGCTGTTTTTTCTAGATAGTGCTGAGCCTGTCAAGCACTCTACCACTAAACTACACCATGAAGTTCAGTATGCAAGTTTTCTATAATTTATGTGTTGACTTTCATTTCCATTATTTTCTAAACTATAGCCCAAATTTTTCAAACCCAAACCAATTTTTCAAACTCAAACTTTATTTTTTCATGCCTATGACTTAAATTCTTCCAATGAGTACCATACACATGTACATATACTTGTATTATACCATGTACATGTACACAGAGACAGATACACACACACGATTACACATACTTAGCATGATCTATAAATGTCACATACATGTGGGTTTTCTATCCCTCATCTCCAGACTCTCTGAGAACCATCACAATGTGAAATGTGCTCTTCACAATTGCCCTTTCCTCCTGACCTTGCCACCTCTTCATCTTTATTTAATGAAGGAATGCCCATTTACCTTCATATCCTCGGCTCAGCTGACTTGTAGGGAAGCCTTTCAACTGCAAAGATTAGTTCGATTTTATTGCTATATCTTAGTTTGCCTTTCCTCTGTTCAACTTCTACAACTCTAATTTTATCTTTATTTATATAATAATTTAAAATAAAATGAATCCTTTACCAAATCCCATAATGGCTTATTCTTCTGTCTCCCTGGTCTAGAAGTCAGCCAGTATATAGTAGTTGAATGAATGAATGAATGAGCAATTTAGTGCAAAGTACAATGTGAAATATTTCTGAGATTTAAATGCATAGTAGATCTCAGATATGGAAAGTTGATTTTGATTAGCTGGTTACTTCTAATATCCTCAGGAGAGAAATTCTAAAGGGGAGGACAAAAATTGTCTCTTAGAAAGGGATAGGGGAAATTATGTATGTATATTTTGATATAAAATATTTTAAGAGTCTCCTAGCTATTGCTGACAAGCTTTTACCCAACATTGAGGCAAAGCACTGAGAGTGTGTACTCTAAGTTGCCAAGTACAAGTACAGAGCCATCTAGGGGAAGAGCACTGAAAACTTTAAATAGCTTTTCTGGAGTATGGGTGGACAATAGCTGGAGCTCTGAAAAAATTGTCAATGCCAAAGGCAGTATGTGTAATGGTTATTAAAAGAACTAAAAATGTCAGCTGAGCTAGGAATTTCAGATAAATGGATGGATAGATGGATGGATGAATGGATAGATGGCTGGCTGGATGGATGGATGGATGGGTGGGTGGGTGGGTGGGTGAGTAGGTAGGTAGGTAGATAGATAGATAGATGGATAGATAGATAAATAGATAGATAGATAGATATCTTAAGATTTATATTTCCTCTTCTATTATGACTTAAAGACTATTATGTAAATAATTGGGAAATTCAGACTGCACTTTGACCATACAGACAACTACAGGTTTTCACAGTAGAAAATGTGTCTTCTATACTTGTTTTGTTTTTTGATCTTGGAAAATAAGTTAACCTGCATGAGCTTCTGTTTTATTTTATGTTTGATGAGGAAGTTGAGATGTAAATATTATGTAATCTTATTGAGCTACTTAAACATTCCACAGAAGACTATTGTTTATTTTTCTCTCTAAAAAAAAAAACAAAACAAAACAAAAAACTTCTTCCCTTACTTTTCAGGATATTCTTAAGGAATTCAATGAGCTAACTTGCCTCTAAGCCACTCACCAATTAAATATCCACTAGGCAGCTATTCATAACAAGTAGTCAGTAAAGAGCTATCTTTTTCAGAAAGTGGCAGAGTTTATCAATTATCTAAACACATTTAAAGGATCTACTACAAGGCTGATAGTGTGGAAAGAAAATTGAACTGGTTTCCCACTGGATGTCCACACTTATCAGAAGTGTGATGTCAAAAACAAAACAAAAAAAATAAAACAAATAAACAAAAAACCTTTCTGGAACTCTGTGTAATACTCTGATGTCAGGGACTGACAGTAGTCATTGTCTCCAGAGAGAAATAACTTGGTTCCTGAAACGGAATAGCCAGGGACTTCTGGTCTCTACTGTCTTACTGACTCATAGCTATGTTACAACTTTAGAGAGACTCCTAAACTCATGACTGAAATGATACATTATTTACAAAATTAAAATTAATTAACCTTAAAAACACTTGTTTACTCTACTTTTCTTGTCTTTACCTTTTGGTTCATGCTAGATGGACCAAAGAGGAAGAGATACATAAACCCTGAATTTCTCTACTGTTTAGACAATATTGGCCATAATGCTAGGGAATTAAAACCCCTGGAGAAGAGAGCTAGGGAATGTAATTGGTAGAGTTTTCCTAGTATGTGCAAATCCTCAGTTTAATTCCCAATACCACATACACAGGTATGGGGATGCATACAAGTAATATTTTTTTAAAGAATGTAAATCTATGTTAGTGGACAAAGCTAGCTTGACTGTCAAGTCTCCATATCTTTATGCAGGTGAGTGTTACCTAAATTAAAATTTATCTTTTTGGAGAAAGATGACAAGGTGACTTGAAAAGTTTCCTTCCCTTCTTTTCTTCAAAAGATAGTGAAAGATAAGTTATAAAAAATAAAGAGTCATAATGCTGCAACTTCCATGATCCTGCTCTCCACCCCCCACTAGGATCACGGCCCTGAGCTTGTCTTGAGTTATGTTTTTTACTTTGTTCTCTGAATAACATACCTTATGCTTTCTAGTATAAATTTCTCCCAGTGATACACGCCAGAAACCATGTGGTTGAAATCATTCCCAATATCTTAAGTAACACAGCTCCAATTTGAGACATAACCCTAAAACCAAACTGAGTCTGGGGTTAAAAACTTGGTATCTTTAATCAGGAGGTTTGAATGGAGCCAAATGTTGTTATACCAGAAAATACAACTGATCTACAAAATATCCATCAAGCTTAATGAGGGACAACATGAAGTAAAGGAATGAGCATTAGTTTGAAATTAGGAATTAGCATTGGCAGAACCTGGATTTAAAGCAGCCACATCTATTAATTAAGTGTCTTTGGAGTGTGTGCTCAGTATTCTTAAAATAGGGATTGAGATATACACTATGTATCTTCATTCATATCCCAACTTGAATATTCTTGAGAAAGAGACCCTAGTACAAAGATACGAGTAGAAGTCATTTATTTTCTAAGTGGAGAGAACACTGGGAAAGAAGGAGATCGTGAAGTAAAGAGAGACTTGGGCCATCTTTCAAAGCAATTATTGAAAGACTGGCTGAACTTAATCCTTGTGGATCTTTGGGTTTGGGGTTTTTTTTGTTTGTTTGTTTTTTATATGTCAATACATTTTATTTTTAATTAATTTCTTATTTTTAAAAATTAAAACATAATTACATAATTTTTCTTTCATCCTTTCCTCTTTCTAGTATTTCCCATGCATGTTCCCCACCTTTTTCTGTAGAAATCATTGACTCTTTTTTAATTGTTATTGTCTTGTGTGTGTGTGTGTGTGTGTGTGTGTGTGTGTGTGTGTGTGGTTGTGAGTGTATTTCTAAACAAATAAATACAACCTGCTCAGTCCCTTTAGTGTTACTTATATGTTTTAGGGCTGACAACTTAGTATTGGATAAAAACAGGAAGCCCTTCCCTGGGAAAGACCATTTCCTTAGCCCTCATCATTCCTTAACAGTAGTTTTTTTGTCTATGGGTGGAATCTGTGAGACTTAGAGTAGAAAAGTAATGCAAAATACGTTTTTTGTTCCAGTTTCAGTTATTAAACCAAAAGAATAAAGGTTCTGAAAGACCCTCCAAGAGCCAGTTCTTAGTTGAGAGCTTTTTGGAGAAAAGAGCTGTGTTTCCTAAACTGACCCTGAACTTCCTATATAGCAAAAGGCAAGCATGAATTTCTGATCCTCTCAAGTGCCAAGATAACAGGTGTCATCTCCACACTGTGTGTGTGCTGAGATTACAGGTGTCATCTCCACACCTGATTCATGTGGTGCTGGGGATTAAATTTGGAGTTATGGATGCTAGCTAGGCATGTGCTCTACCAACTGGATTATCTTCCCTAGCTTTTCTCTCAGAACTTTAATTCTCAGGCATTATAGTTTATCTTGCCACAAAGTTAGGGAAATTAAAACATTCCTTCCCTTTTGATCCACCTAGCACAAGCCAAGAGTTAGAGAAAAGAAACTGTAGAGTCACTGACTTCCTAAATGGTCTGTTTCTATATCATTGACATCTCTTTTCCCATGATTCTTCACAATGAAGGCTGGTCACAATGTCTAAAAACAGAAAAAAAGAAAGAAAAGGGAAGAAAGAAGGAAGCAGGGAGGCGGGGAGGCAGGGAGGGAGGGAGGGAGGGAAGGAGGGAGGGAGGGAGGGAGAGAGGAAAGGAAGAAAGGAAGAGCAAAATGAGCAAGGCCTGGTGGCACTCTCCTTCAAGCCTACATTGACAATAACCAGGTTCCAGGACAGAACAAGTTCTGGGCCAGCTAAGGCTATACAGAGAATTTATGTCTCCATCTCTCCTTCGCCCTCCAAACCCCCAACAAAAAGTTTAAATACAGATTAGCATTTAGACAACTGGGTTAGTTCCTGTGGCGGGTGTTTTTCTTTCTCTTTTTTCCAGTTGCAAGTGATAATCATTATTACCATCGTCACATCCTTTTACTCCCTCTGCTGTCTTCCCGTCATCACTGTACATCACGCCTACTGGCCTATGTTGCTTTCCCTATGGAGTCACTAAGACCTTCATCCTCAAAGGCTGATCTGACAAGGGCCATAAAGGAATAAAGAAATGACAGACTCACAGACACATGTACAGAAAAGATGGGATCAAGTGGGCTATAACCCCTGATACACTGGTAGACTTGGTGTGTTTATTTTATACATCTGGAGTGAAGTGAGGGGTTTATTGCATACAGCCAAACAAGGAGTCAGCTTAGGGAATCTGTACCAAGCGGTCTCAGACTGCGGTCATCTTGGTGGAGGAGGCTATGATTGATAGTTTCTGCATACACTGTCAGTCTTTGCACTCAGACTGAGTAAGGCTTTGGCAGTTCTCATGGTCTGGGCTATTGGGATCATTGTGCTCATATCAGCAACACACATTCACATGGAAATTTACCTGCTTCTCACACATTTACTCAGAGCTTCCTCTGATCCTACACCATGTCACCAAAAAGTTGGGCTGTTTATCCTACAAAACCTATGGGATTGAGACCATGGGAATGTAAAGAAGATTCTTTCCCAGTAGATCACCATGAACTTCTGAAGAACAGAATCACTCTTTTACACCCTGGTGCTGAGACCTCTGTAGTTTGTTGGGGTCAACACCATAAAAGACAGTACCCTAACCGTACCAGGTATACACACAAGCTGTGTGTTTCATAATCCACTCCACCATCTACTAATAACTTCTCCAGGACACATATTTGGTAGAATATATTAACTATCATAAGACCTGATCAGTAAACCAGCTCATATCATATCTTGAGTATGATGCAGAAGTTTCTCATGGCCTGGGCTTTACAGTAAAGCTGAAAACTAGGAAACATGTGCACTAGGAGTGGGTGAGTTCACTGATTCAGAAAATCCATGAGTACATATAAAAATTGGATAAATTATGAATGAGCTACTTTATAATCATACAGATAAAGTAAGGCTAAAATTTTTTGTTAATATTCCATAAGATTTTGTAATTTCCATAAACTAATAAAGATTGAACCTTGTTATTTCAGGATTTTGAGGAATTTGAAGGCCAATCCATGGCCCCGAAACATATCATTTATTGGAGTATATTTTTAGTACAATCCAATCATGTATTTATTCTTTTTTCCAGGACAAAATGTATGAGTTTTGATGAATTTGTAAATTTTTGTTCTCTTCTGTGTATCATAGTAGAATTTGACACATACACGTTCACATACACACACACACACACAGAGAGAGAGAGAGAGAGAGAGAGAGAGAGAGAGAGAGAGAGATGAATTTTCCCTTTCTGTCATTTTTTCAGACTCATCTCACTTTTGCATCTCTACCAGCTCAGAGAAAGAGTGAACATATGCTTCTCCATATGCTCTCCACAGACTCTTCAGTGCATTCATTACTCAGAGCTTGGGGCCTGAGGAATGTTTCTACTATATTATTTTTCTTCATAGTGATTCATTCTACTGTACATTTTAAAATCTGTGTTAAGTTGAAAGATCCAAGAATTGAGGTGTATCTCAGTGAATAGTTTCCTATCTGTTAAATGAAGAATTTTATTATTAACCAGGAATTCTGATAAAGGAAAATGAAATGATATTCAATTATTTTGTTTTATGATCAAGGGAATCGGTTTAAAACACCAGTTATCTTTAATCAATTTCATAAACTGCCTCCACATCAGGAAACTCCCCTGTTTTAAACTCATTAACAGGTACAAAATCCCACCTTAAAATCTCTGCTCTCCCCCATGATCTTGCTCCTCGCATCTTCGAATTGTCTGTCAGAGATCCTCACTGTACTCTAGCAAAAAAGGCCTTTAGCTGTGCCATTAACTCAAACCTAACACATATGTAGGAAAGGGTGCCACACCAAAGACACCTGCAACCAACTGCCACCAGGTGCCTTTCATCTTGTGGACCCCTGCAGGGCTTCTTAGAACCCAGCATCCAGGTTCAGGAAAGAAGTAATGATGGCCTTTGTATCTTTTGGAACCACATTAGAAACTCTTCTCAGAGCCAGCACAGTAACTGAGGATCCCCGAGAGGCTCAAAGTCATGGCTTTTACTCCTCTAGTCTGAGAGTGCAGTTGCTTGTCTCTTCTGCTCTACCAGCCACCCATGTTAGGAATTTCCCTATCTCAAATTGCCCAAGTGCCCAAGAAGTTGCTCTTGCTTCCAGCTAGCAAAGCTTCACAAGGAAAGCCTGAATTGGTTCAAAGTGTAAGTACAGACTGGACAACTTTGTGTGTCATGAAGCTGTGAAATATTTCCGACGCCATGGCAAGGAGATGCTTTACATTTTCTTTATTTACAGCTTAGATGCTGCTTTCTTTTTCCTCTCTCTCTCTCTCTCTCTCTCTCTCTCTCTCTCTCTCTCTCTCTCTCTCTCTCCTTAGCTTCAAGACACTCCAGTATAGATGGAGAGATAAACTTTAACTTGATAAAGTAAGTGCTGAACCGTGTAAGCTTGTCATACGTTCTTTAATACAGAGGCCACTCTGAAGAGAAACATTCAGTGAAAAGTATTCATGGAAAGTGGAGTTTTTGTTAAAATTGTTAAAGGGTGATGTCTTAGTTAGGGTTACTGTTATCAAATACCACAACCAAAAGCAATTGGGAATGTAAGAGTTTATTTGGCTTATGCATCCACATCATAGCTCAAAATCCAAGGAAGTCAGAACAGGAACTCAAACAGGGCACGAGCCTGGAGGTAGGAGCTGATAGAGAGGCCATTTCTCTTGTTATGACCTTTAGGTGATCCAAATTGGGGGATTTTAAAGGGAAAAGTTGAACAATGTTATTGATAATTCCCACTTTCTGATGAGGTACTGATACCCTTGTCAATGAAAGCAGTTCTCTGGGGAAGTTGATTTTCTGCTCAAAACTGATAACAGATCAGAAAGCAGAAGCCTGTTTATTTTGGAATTATTTCTCTTTGATCACATTACTTAAGTAAGTCACTGGGTGAGTGGTAGCATTAATTTTGATAATTGCATGTTGATTTAAAGATTTTCTAGTTAAATAATTAAATTGTGGCTGCCCTGCAAGAAGTTTTGAACTCCTTTAGTTTTGCCAGCAAATTCAATATAAAGCCAAGTTCCAAGTATGCAAAAGCTCACTAGAACATCTTTCCCATGTAAGACAAGAAGCTAATAGTATATAGCAGACAGTCATTATGTATCTAAGGAGCAAACAAATTAAAACACTCAAAATAAATGCATATGTAGTCACACCACACACACACAAACACATACACACAAATACTCACACACATACATACCCACATATACACATAGAGAGAGACAGGACGAGAGAGAGAGAGAGAGATCTGTAAAATATGGGTATAGTTATTTTGCATCAGTTTTAAATTTGGCAGGCTACAAATAGTTAATTTGCTAGCTAAGATTAAAATTTAATTCCTTCCCTAAGCAACCCTAAAGTAAACAAGTATGAAAGCATTTTCAGAGTAATCTGGGAGAAATTGACATTTAAAGGAGTTAAAATTATATCTGGACTTTAAGGCTATTAATTTCATAGATAGATTAACTTCATTACTCTGTCTTATCTTGCATTCTGAAAGGCCTCCATCAGCAGGAGGACTGACTACCCAGGGTCAGTTGAAACTGCTCTTATCCCAGCCATGCTGTAAGTGGAACCTGCTTCTGGAGACCCTGCTTCATGGTGGTGGCCTCATACCGAGAATCCTGGTGAAAAGTTCAAGTAAGTATGTGTAGTTTCAAAAATGTCCTAAACATATAACAAAACAAACAGACAAAACCAAGCACATCAACTGAAAACAAATATCCATTGCCAAAGCTGAATGAAACTTTTGTTCTACTCAAATGTCACCTGAAGGGTGGAAGCCTGGTAGCTATGGGCAGTTACAACAGAGGAAATGCTCCTCGGGTTGATTGATCTTTTGATTTCAGGAATTCTAAATAAAGAATATTTTTGTATGATGCTGTTTAGTCACAAGTGCCAGTATATAGATGGTATCTATATTCAGTCTTTGAAATGCCTAAAAGAATTAGAAGGCAGTTATATTTCCAAAGTGCAAAGCTGAACTAGATAATAAATTAGCAGAAATTACATTAGACCAGCACTTGAAATTTTAGTCTACCTTGAGGAGTACTTAAAGACAGCAACAACAGCTGTGGCTTTCAGTCATTTCCACTGTGGACAGAGACGTCAACTTCAAGAAAATTATGTCTGATAATTGAGGAATAAGAAGCCATGTGTCTCTTAACTAAAATGTCTTCCCTGCCAATACTACTTTAGAAAAGGTCGAGGAGTGCTGCCTGAATGTAGTGCCATGTCTCATTCCTCACCTACAGAGTTCTCACCATCCCACTTGGATGGATTCCTCTTGTATACCACACATGAAACTAGTCAAGTTTCCTAAATCAAACTCATTCTTGTCTAGCTCCTTACCATATGCAGGACCACATCCAGGACCTTCAGCCATTCAAACTAGCCTAGTCATCTGACCTTTTAATTTATTCCCACCCAAGTATTCCCTTATACATACCACAAACCCACCTAACCCTTTCCAGTCACAAAGACTGCAACATTCATGCTCCCTCTACACATAGGCCTTCTTATCTAGAACCCCCAAACAACTCTGATTTTATCAGTCTGCAAGAGCTTGTTGTTGTTTCAGATGCTTGAGCATTCTTCAGCCTGGCTTCTTGTTTCTCTGAAAGTCAGTGTTCGCCATGCTGGCTTCTTTATTTGTGCTTACCATTGCTTATATGTGAACCACGAATATATCCCTACATACCTACATCCCATATTGATTAGGCCTACAGCATTTCTTTGTCCAAACTTCTCCAGTTGTCTAGTTGTTTCTGGTAAGTTTTGGGTTTTCTCACTGACACCAGGATCTCACCTTTCCTCAGTACTCCAATCCTTCTCCTGAGTTAAAAAATTCAGATAAGATACATTGAATGAAATTTAGATGAGTAGGATTCCTTTTAAAATAAAGTGAGGGAGACGTCTGCCTGGGCCGCCAGAGCTCCATAGCAAATAATGCTGGGAGAAAGCTAGTCTCCCAGGAGTGTAGAAAAGCCCCTGAGAGGGGGTAACAGGAGCAACACTGCTCAGCAGGACTCGCCCGGAATCCTAGGGACCGAGGGACTGAGGAACAGCTGGGGGAAGGAGCCTTCTGGTTTCCATCTGTGGCTGGAGACCTCTGCCTGGGCCACCAGGGCTCTATAGCCAAATAGTGCCAGGAGAAAGCTAGGCTCCCAGGAATGTGGGGCAAGCCTGGCTGCTGAGAAGGACCCACCTGGAAGCCCCAGGACACAGGGACTGAAGAGTGCTCTTCTGGTTTCTTTCTGTGTCCAGGTGGCGGATCCTGTGACACAGGGCTCCATACTCAAATAGTGCCAGCAGAGAGCTGGTATCCCAGGAGTGCCCATACACCTTCAAGCACAGGCAAGACCATCACTTCTGTTCAAATTCACTGGATCAAGAGGGACCCTTGCAGAGCCATTAGGACACAGGAACCGAGGGACAGCTGGGGACTAGATCCTTCTGGTTTCTGTCTGCATCCCAGAGCTGTCCCTGTACCACAGCTCTCCAAACCCAAATTCCTCTCAGAGAGAACTGGTCTTCAAGGAGTATTGACATAGAGGCTTGCAGGAGGGACAGAACACAGTCAGAGAAAGTAAGACTAGCTAACACCAGAGATAACCAGATGGTGAAAGGCAAGGGCAAGAACATAAGGAACAGAAACCAAGGCTAATTGGCATCATCAGAACCAAGGTCACCCACCACATCAAGCTCTGGATACCCGAAAACACCAGAAAAGCAAGACTCAGATTTAAAATCACATCTCATGATGATGATAGAAGATTTTAAGAAGGAAATAAATAACTCCCTTAAAGAAATACAGGAAAATACAATCAAACAGGTGAAGGAAATTAACAAAACCATCCAGGAACTAAAAGTAGAAATAGAAACAATAAAGAAATCACAAAGGGAGACAACCCTGGAGTTAGAAAACCTAGGAAAGAGATCAGGAGTCATAAATGTAAGCATCACCAACAGAATACAAGAGATAGAAGAGAGAATCTCAGGAGCAGAAGATACCATAGAAAACATTAAAGTAAACACAAAATGCAAAAAGCTCCTAACCCAAAACATCCATGAAAATCATGACACAATGAGAAGACAGAACCTAAGGATAATAGGTATAGAAGAGAGTGAAGATTCCCAACTTAATGGACCAGTGAATATTTTCAACAAAATTATAGAAGAACACTTCCCTAACCTAAAGAAAGAAATGAATATAATATACAAGAAGCTTACAGAACTCAAAATAGATTGGACCAGAAAAGAAATTCGTCCCGTCACATTATAGTGAAAACAGCAAATATACAGAACAAGGAAAGAATATTAAAAGCAGTAAGGGAAAAATGTCAAGTAACATATAAAGGCAGACCTATTAGAATTACACCAGACTTCTCACAGAGACTATGAAAGCTAGAAGATCCTGGGCAGATGTCATACAGATCCTAAGAGAACACAAATGCCAACCCAGGCTGATATATCCAGAAGAACTTTCAATTATTATAGATGGTGAAACCAAAATATTCTATGACAAAACCAAATTTGCACAGTATGTTTCCACAAACCTAGTCCTACAAAGAATAATAGATGGAAAACGCCAACTAAAGGAGGGAAACTACATCTTAGAAAAAGCAAGAAAGTAATCTTTCAACAAACTCAAAAGAAGATAGCCACACAAACATAAAAATAACATCAAAAATAACAGGAACCAACAATCACTATTCCTTAATATCTCTTAACATCAATGGACTCAATTCCCCAATAAAAAGACATACTGACAGACTGGATCCATAAACAGGACCCAGCATTTTGCTGCATGTCACTATATGCTTAAAAAGCATTTGAGAAAATTCAACATCCCTTCATGATAAAAGTCTTGGAAAGATCAGGAATTCAAGGACCATACCTAAACATAGTAAAAGCAATATAAAGCAAACCAGTAGCCAACATCAAACTAAATGGAGAGAAACTTGAAGCATTCCCACTAAAATCAGGGACTAGACAAGGCTGCCCTCTCTTTCCCTATCTATTCAATTTAGTACTTGAAGTTCTAGCTAGAGCAATTAGACAAGAATAGGAGGTCAAAGGGATACAAATTGGAAAGGAAGAAATCAAATTATCACTATTTACAGATGACATGATGGTATACTTAAGTAACAAGAGAAAGTCCACCAGAGATCTGCTACAGCTGATAAACAACATCAGCAAAGTGGCTGGATATAAAATTAACTCAAACAAATCAATAGAATTCCTATACTTGAAGGACAAACAGGCTGAGAAAGAAATTAGGGAAATGACACCCTTCACAATTGTCACAAACAATATAAAGTATCTTGGTGTGACTCTAACCAAGTAAAAAATATCTATGACAAGAACTTCAAGTCTCTGAAGAAAGAAATGGAAGAAGACCTCAAAAGATGGAAAGATCTCCCATGCTCATGGATTGGCAGGATTAATATAGTAAAAATGGCTATCCTGCAGAGAACAATCTACAGATTTAATGCAATCATCATCAAAATTCCAACTCCATTCTTCATAGACTTAGAAAGAGCAATTCTCAAATTCATTTTGAACAACATAAAATCCAGAATAGCAAAAACTATTCTCAACAATAAAAGGACTT